>ML371636.1:62041-89889 GCA_005239525.1 Nicotiana knightiana | reverse complement strand
TCCATTTAAGAAAGTTGTTTTAACATCCATTTGATGGATTTCAAGACCATACACGGCCGCTAATGCCACTAATATCCTAATAGATGTTATCCTCGTTACTAGCGAGTAAGTGTCAAAGTAATCAAGGCTTTCCTTTTGTCTATAACCTTTGACAACAAGTCTTGCCTTATATTTGTCAATAGTCTTTCATTTTCCGTTTAAAGATCTATTTCGAACCTAAAGGCTTATTTCCAGGAGGAAGATCAACCAATTAACATGTATGGTTATCCAAAATTGATTGAATCTCACTATTGACCGACTCTTTCCAAAATGCTGAATCAGAAGACGACATAGCTGCTTTAAAAGTTTGAGGATCATTTTCAAGCAAGAATGTCACAAAATCTGGTCCAAAGGAAGTAGATGTTCTTTGACGTTTTCTACGCCTTGGATCTTCTACACTTGGAGTATTTTCCTTTGGTTCTTCCCGAGGTCGTTTAGGTCTTTCACTTAACGACTCACATTCAGTTTTATACGGATAAATGCTTTCAAAGAATTCAGCATTATCTGATTCCATTACCGTATTAACATGAATCTCGGGATTATCGGATTTATGGACCAAAAATCGACATGCTTTACTGTTTGTAGCATATCCAATGAAAACGCAATCTAGTGTTTTTGGTCCGAGTTTAACCCTTTTAGGTAAAGGAACTTGTACATTTGCTAGACACCTCCACACTTTGAAATATTTCAAGTTGGGTTTTCTACCTTTCCATTTTTCATATGGAATAGATTGCGTTTTGTTGTGGGGTACTCTGTTGAGTATTCGGTTAGCTGTAAGGATAGCTTCCCCCCACAAACTCTGCGGTAATCCGGATCTTATTAATAAAGAATTCTTCATTTCCTTTAACGTCCGATTTTTTCTTTCCACAATTCTGTTGGATTGAGGTGTGTAAGGTGCAGTAGTTTGATGTATAATTCCATATTCCGAACATATTTCTGCAAATGGAGATTCATATTCTCCACCTCTATCACTTCTAATCATTTTGATCTTTTTATTCAATTGATTCTCCCCTCCATTCTTGTATTGCTTAAATGTTTCAATTGCTTCATCCTTACTATTAAGCAAATAAACATAACAATATCGAGTGCAATCGTCAATAAAAGTAATAAAATACTTTTTCCCACCTCGAGATGGTGTCGACTTCATATCGCAAATGTCAGTATGAATTAAGTCTAAAGGATTTGAATTCCTTTCAACAGACTTATAAGGATGTTTTACAAACTTAGATTCAACACATATTTGACATTTCGATTTATTACACTCGAATTTAGGCAATACTTCTAAATTAATTAACTTCCGCAAGGTTTTATAATTAACATGTCCTAAACGACTATGCCATAAATCATTTGACTCCAACAAATAAGAAGCTAAAATTTTATTCATAGCATCAACAACCATTACATTGAGTTTGAAAAGGTCCTCTGTGAGGTAGCCTTTTCCAACGTACATTTCATTCTTGCTTACAACAACTTTATCAGAAACAAATACACATTTGAATCCATTCTTCACTAGTAAAGAAGTAGAAACTAAATTCTTCCTAATAGTAGGAACATGAAGAACGTTGTTAAGCGTTAACACCTTGCCGGAAGTCATCTTTAGGAAAATCTTCCCATAACGTTCAATCTTGGTTGTTGAGTTATTTCCCATGGAAATCTCTTCTTCGGGACCAGCAGTAGAGTAAGTCGCAAATGCTTCTTTGACAGCACAAACATGTCGAGTGGCTCCGAAGTCAATCCACCACTTCTTCGGATTTCCAACTAAGTTGCATTCCGAAAGCATTACACAAAGATCATCAGTGTCATCATTCTTCTCCATTATGTTGGCCTGTCCCTTCTTCTTATCCTTTCTCGGGAAGCGACAATCAGGGGCTTTGTAACCAACTCTTCCACAATTGTGGCAGTTGCCCTTAAATTTCTTTTTGTTCTGCTCCTTAGTCTGTCTAGAAGATCTCTTCATCTTCTTACTTTTTGGAGCAGTTTCTTCAACGATATTAGCTCCCATGATCGTTAAATTTCCACGAGACTTCTTCTCGGCTGTTTTGTTGTCTTCCTCAATCTTGAGACGAATCACAAGAACTTCCAACTTCATTTCTTTGCGTTTGTGCTTGAGATAGTTCTTGAAATCTCTCCACGAGGGAGGCAACTTTTCAATCATTGCAGCCATTTGAAATGTTTCATTCACGACCATACCTTCAGCAATAAGATCAAGGTCATGAAAAATAAGTTGAAGTTCCTGAACTTGGGTTCCCACAGTTTTGTTGTCTATCATTTTATAGTCTAGAAACTTGGCAACCACGAACTTCTTCAAGCATGCATCTTCTGTCTTGTACTTCTTCTCAAGTGCGTCCCATAATTCTTTCGAAGTATTTAGCGCACTGTACACATTGTACAAGTCATCCTCTAAAGCACTTAAAATATAGTCTTTGCAATGAATATCTGTCTGCTTCCACGACTCAACAAATCATGAACTTTTCATTGTCCGGCATATCCGCAGCAGGCACTGGAGGCTATTTACTAGTGAATTTCTGCATACCAAGTGTCGTAATCCAGAAGAACACCCTTTGCTGCCATCCTTTGAAGTTGGCTCCAGAAAAGTTTCCCGATTTTTCTGCCGGTGGAACAGCAGTCCGGCTCGATGAGGCTATCGTCGTTACCGCAACAGTCGCAGAAGAACTTCCGTTATCAATTGCCATTTCTCACTGTCAACAACAGAAGAGTTCAATCAATTGCAAAACCAGAACAGTAAACAATAGTGTAATCAACAATAAACAGTATGTATAATAAATAAAAACCGAAGTTTTTATATACTATTTCACAGAAAACGATGAAGTTTTTATGTTCTTCAAATCATTTTCTGAATTTCAAAACTCTGATGAAGTTTTTATATCTTCAAATCAGAATAATAAAATTCAGGAGTAGAAAACACACAGGTTTTAATCTCCACAAACAGAATACAGAAAATAAAAATATAATTTTCTTAAGATTGTTAGTAATCTGTATTGCTGTAAAATAAAACAATAATAATTTTTTTGAAAATACAGAAACAGTAAGAAACCTCACTAGCGCGGACTCTAGCGCGGGATTAGCACGGCCGCGCTAGTGGAATATACTAGGGACAGTGAGAAACCTGACTAGCGCGACCACTAGCGCGTGCTGAGCACGTGCGCGCTAGTCCAGGCGTCCTTAATTTTTTTTCTATGAAAAATAATATAAGAATAAATCGAGCCCACTGAATACATAGTGTGTCCTTAAAGAAATTATTCCCCTCAAGCACCCGAGGTGTTGGAATATATCCTCCTAGGATAGAACGATTTAACTCACCGGAGTGTTGGTACCAAAAACGTTGGTGATCAACGAACCACTCGAAGGCGGTAAAACACACTGGAATATTTTGTGCAGAAGAAGAAGAAGAAGATCAGAAAATTTAGTAAGTAAAAATTCTGGGATTCAAGGTATATTTATAACCAATTTAGTATTGTTTCTGAAAAGGTTTTGCAACCTTTCAGAACAGCTATCAATCGGTTACAATTCACAATCGATCACAATTCACAACTGTACAGGCCAAAATCTGCTCTAATAATATTTAATGTAATATGGCATTAAGAAAAAAGTCGGTCGAGGTCGACCATGAAGCAGCTAAGTCATTGGCCGAATTTTCAACCATGAGTCGTAGTCGAAATGTCGACGAAAGCCGTAATCGAGATGTCAACAAAGGGTCGGGGTCGAGGTTGAAGATTGATGACAGGAGCTGTAACGGTTAGTTTGTCAAGATAAGATACTAAAAGGGAATATTCTAGTAGATATTCTCTATACTTGTACTACTAGGTTTCTTAGGAAAATGTTCCATATATAAATATAGAAAGAATAATGAGGCAGGCAAGTAATATCCATTTGATAAGAACACTTTTCATATGAAGGTTCTCTCCCTATTGTAAAAATACAAAGATCGCCTTTTTGATAAGGATTGTTGCTCATATTATTCCACACCTTTCCACCAGATCCGAGGATTGTTCAAACAAATCTTGGATTTTTCTGTCACTCATCATTGTCCGAAGAAATATTCGTCGAATCCATTCATTATTGGATGAATCATTCTCCTTATTTACTTAAATGTCATTTATTGCTAGTACCCCCATTATCGCTCATACTTTAAGAATATTTTGCACTTATTGTCATCAATCATTTACGAGACCTGTTCCCACCTTCCGCACGTTTTTAAGATTTGCATCTGGGATTATTATCCTTAACTAGATTTAACCCATGATTAGATAAATTAATTAGTTTAACCGAAAGTTACATTTTTGGTCAAACAACAACCAGCTTATCACCAACTCATAATACACACCGCAAAAAACCATTTCAATGCATTATTCAGAAATTGACTCTGCAGATAAACAGCAGCAGCAGCATCTTATTTTCTTTCTGGGCATGGCTAATAAACTAACGGCAATGTCCAAGTAATCATACTCATGTCCTACTAAGAGGAATCCAAAGTATTCACATTTTTGTTGTTGCTACTTATAGCATGTTTGACCAAGCTTCTCCAAACCCAAAAACACTTTTTTTCAAAGTCGAGGTGTTTGGGCAAGTTTTTGGAAGAAAAAAAAAAGTGCTTTTGAGTAAAAGCAGAAACAGTTTTTGAGAAGCAGAATAAATATCGTTCTTTCCAAAAACACTTTTTTGAAAAGCATTCTGAGAAAAATACAAGCACTTTATAAAATTTTGGTCAAACACTAATTGCTACTGAAAAGTGCTTTTCAGATTAATTAGCCAACCACAGACTGCTTCTCACCAAAAGTACTTTTCTGAACGGCATTTTTGACAAAAAGCACTTCTCAAAATAAGCTAATTTTAGAAGCTTGGCAAACATACTACTATTTAATATGGTCAACAACAAATTCGATCCACACAATGGAAGTGGACATGTGTTCTGCACTTTCTCAAATGATCTTGTCATCTCGAGCTTTTGCGCAAATTGCTTCAGTGCTAGTAAAATTGTCGAACAAACTCTACTTTGTACCTTCTTGATACTGACATTACATAATTACCAATACCATATCAAAAAATAGAAAGAGGTCAATGTGACCTGGAGCTATCTGTAATCCCACACAACTTTCAGATACACAGTTGGATATTAACAGTCTCTGTCTTAAATATGTGTGGTCACTCACATAACTTCCTAATTAGTTTCTACGAAACCATTTAAGATACAAAAAAGACTAAAACTTGTATGAAGGTACCATGTGCGGGCATGTCAGCATAACCATTACCAGGCACCAAAATGAATTTCTTGCATTGCATAAATGAATAAATGTGGCCCTCAGGCTCAGAGTAACCTACCTTAGGATTGCTCCCTCACAGCTATAACACACAATCATCAAAAGTTTCATCTGTGTTTCCTAGATCAATACATATCACCCATGTTTGGCATGCGGTTTGCAAGTGGGTTTTTCTCTCCTTGACGGTCCACAATGGCAGCCTCAGTTGTTGTCAATAGCAAAGACACGCTGCAGTAGATATCCAGTTTCCATTAATAGAATTGAAAGATTTCACTAGTGTTTTACTGGACATGTTGTGATCCTTACCTGGCAGCATCCACTAATGCTGTTCTAACTACTTTCAGGGGATCAATAATTCCAGCCTTGACCATGTGTCTATACGTACCTGCTTATGCAAAAGAGCAGTGTCTTAAGTGTAATGGACAACCAAAGTATTCTACGCCCATTCACTTGTTTGACTCATTACTGAAAAAGCAAACAAGAACTACAAGATTGTTTGACCCATTCACCTAAACTTTGTTTATTATGTTACAACTGTGACTTAACATTCCATACAATAATTCTCACGACCATAAATTACAGCAAAGTATAAGTTTAGTGACAATGAGTAGATGACACTGACAGATTACTTTAAAATGCTAAACTCTATACAGAAGACATTGTAGGGAACAAGGGACTATAGGCATGGTAAACTAAATTTTTATAACAGTACTGTTCCCCAAGAATCAAAACAATGTAATCTTCCCATGTAGTATAGAGTTTATGGCAAGTTCTCTGCAATTAGGAAAATAGCACTTCGCATGTCCCAATTAGATGGCACAAGTACAAATTTTCAAACAACTATATTTTATACTTTTATTGACAACTTTCTCTAAAGAGTTCTTAAATATTTTAATATATATGAAAGTCCAATTCATAAATTTCTAAATATATAATTATGATCTCCAAAAATGCATTCGTCTGATGCTGAAAATCACTCAAAGAATGAATGGTTTGACCATTGCACTCCGAACTGAGTCATCCACTCTTGAGAGAGGGTGGATACTGTTACTTGGTGTGTCTTGAAGATTACTAATTTCCCAACAGAAAGGAAGACTACCATTAGGTAGAACAAATAAATTGTGTTCTCATATATAATGAACCGAACAAATTCACTTTACAAATATTAGGCAACATTTTCACAATGTGATCAGACATAACGAGTTCATGAGATGCGAGGCACAAACCTTTAGCTGCATCAAATCCTAGATTCAGATCATCTTGTTCTAAGAGCTTGCCAAGAACTAAGACGCCATCTGCACCAGCATTTGAAGCTATTGTAAAAGTAGGTGCCTGTGAAGTGGCAAAGAATTCCGATGTCAGTGCAGCAAGTAACCACTTGAACAGAAACTAGTACAAAAAGAATATAAAATCTAGGAGAAATGAACCTTGAGAGCATTCTCAATTATCTCAACTCCCTTCTTTTGGCCATCATTTGCAGTCTGAAGTTCTTTAAGACATTTGGTGGCGTATAGGAGAGCAACACCACCACCTAAGGAAAGAGCATTACTTTGTCAGGTCAACAGAAGAAGAGAGAGTGTATTCAATAAAATAATGTACCTGGAACAATGCCCTCTTCCACAGCAGCCCTTGTTGCATTTAAGGCATCTGTAACCCTATCTTTCCTTTCCCCAACTTCTGCCTCGCTGGCCCCTCCAACCTGAAACAGTGTGCAGATTAAACTAGAATGCAAAGAGTGTAACTGAATGAAAATATAGGATGCTCAAATCCTGAGGAATATACCTTAAAAACAGCAACACCACCAGATAGCTTTGACAAACGCTCCTGAGCTTTCTCCTTATCAAACATGGCACTACTCTTTTCCTTGGCTATCCTTAGCTGTTCAAGGATGCACAACTTGTCAGTGTTTAATCTACCCAGGAACATTGACTGTCAATGACATCTAACCAAGCAAATCTATAAAGCCAATGACTCTCTCATCTAACCAAGCAAATCTATAAAGCCAATGGCTCTTTTTTTCCAGATATGCCCAGAGGGAATTCAGGCCTTACACATAATAATTTTGAAATACAACAGAATGAATTAATTCAAAGAGGATAATAGAGAATATATGACAAACTACACTCTCCCGGCTGTTCAAAGGTATGACAAAGTAGAGACAAAGGAAGTGGGTACAACACCCACAGTAATATCTGTATGACCTAAAGGAAAGAAGAGGAAAATGTGTCATCACCTGCTCACACCTTTCTTCAATTAGCTTCTTGTCCCCACCTCCATGCAGAACTAAGGTGTCATCAAGGGAAACGGTAACCTGCTCAAAAGTGAAGAGTTGTATACCATGCACGTATGCAAACTTTTCAAATTGATGCAAAGTAAAACTGAATAAACAAACCTTTTTGGCAGTACCAAGCATATTAAATTGAACTTTGTTCAGATCCAGACCACGTTCTTCACTAATGACCTGTATAAAACATTAAGCATTTGAAACTATAGAGAAAAACCGACAATAATCTGGGCATGAGGCTGGTGTCTAACCTCTCCTCCAGTAAGAACTGCAAGATCCTCCAAGTTGGCTCTTCTATTATCCCCAAAACCAGGAGCTTTAATGGCACAGACCTAAAATTAACATGAAAAATGAGATATTCTGAGTATGAACGAGGGATTAACTACAAGAAAATATGCAGAATAATGATCCTCAATTTATATGCTGAAACAATATAATCGAAAATGAAAACAAGGCCAAAGCTGACTCTTATATTATCCCCAAAAGCAAGAGGGTTAATGGCACAGACCTAAAAATAACGTGAAATAAAAGATATTCTCGGTACAAAAGGGGGACTATTTGCAAAAATGAAAAAGATCCATACGATGAAACAATATAATGAAAACGGAAAACAAGACCACCACAAACATGGATTGCATAGAGAAAGTTTAATACCTTAACCCCAGCACGATGCTTGTTTAGGATAAGCATAGATAATGCATCACTCTCTACATCTTCAGCAACAATTAACAGAGGCCTTCTTCTCTACGACAGAGACAGAAAAAAATATTATGATGATTAGTTTACATGTACTGCAAAAGAACAATTCTTTTACATTTTCAAAGGTATCCACTGCTGCAGCTAGTATTCAACATATGTAACTTGCACCGACATATTTTATCGAAATAAAGTAATGTGGCACTTGTGACCATGCAACATGGTTAGCAGGCTCCCTTCCAAGATGGTTAATTAAGCTCTTTTTCAGATTTTGCCTAACTTACTTTTTCTCCTCATCATAATGAATATCACTTTTTCTAGATAAATATTCTGAATTATATTTATAATTTCTTTGCCTTTTTATCACATAAATTTCTTCTTCATCCAGATATGAAAATGGAAAAGATATGCCTCGTGATTTCTGGTGAAGAACATATGTAGAAGTTAGAAGTTACTGATCCAGAAAAAGAAAAAATAACACACACACACACACGTACAGAGAGAGAGAGAGAGAGAGAGAGAGAGAAGGTACTGGATACCTTAACAGCAAGCTCCAGTATCCGCACAAGCGAGTTCAAGTCTGAGATTTTCTTGTCATGAATAAGGATCACTGGATTTTCCAATTCCTGTTTACATGCAAATCAAAAATACCATTTCGTGAACTTTATAAATTGACACAGGATGCAGATATAGTTGTGTGGCATGACGTATGCATTGGCTGAGACAGCTACTTTCTATGACTTGGTAGTCCGGAACAGACGAGGAAAAAATGCCAATCTCCACTAAGAAATGGAATAATTGGGGGACTATCATTAGAATATTTTGGTTTTCTGAGGTACTAATGGAAGTTGATAGCATCAGAATCATTGAGTCATTCTTCTGTGCTTCAAGCCACTGACCAAACAATTTGGAGAAATCAAATTCTACACTTCAACGTAGAAATTAGGGAAAAACGACTCAGCTTTAGAAATTATTACATACACATCTTTGAGTCTTCGCATCCGTGACAAAATAAGGAGAGATGTAACCACGACCAAGCTTCATGCCTTCCACCACTTCCAACTCATTATCTAAGGTATTTCCATCCTGTTAATACAAAATATATATTAGGTTTCAATTTCAAGCTTAAACAGTTCAATGTATTTGTATCAGAATTCAGAAACACCAATATGAGCATAACTTACAGCAACAGTAATCACCCCTTCCTTCCCAACTTTTTCCATGGCACGAGCTATTAATTCCCCAATTTCACGTTCACCATTCGCAGAGACAGTAGCCACCTATTCGAAGTAAGATATTGAACTCTCAAAAGGGGGACCATTTAGGGCAAAAAGAACATGTAAGAACTCCACATGCTTTTCTGAGTTAACAGCACTAGCTTTCAATGAGTCTTCTTAAAGAAGTCTAAGGAACATACATACTTCACGCGTCCAGAAACTGGTTCGCTTTACAAGTCGTGCAATTAAATTCCAATCATAGCATCATTCTTGAGCATAACTTGTAAAGTCTGATTTTAGCTCCAATGTAGGGAAAAGAAAATAAATGCATTGTGTTTTTTAGTAAAAGGGAAATGTACAAAAGGGAAAAGAAGAGCAGCGGCAAGAAAAATTATGGAAAGAAACCAGAAGGGGAACCCATCATTCATTGTATTTTCAGAAAAATGAATTTTTCCCAGTTGACAAGTCAGTTTGGCAAACAAAGAGTCGAAACCACAACTAGAACTGGAAAACTGAAATTGGAAAAGTTATATTGACTCGTAGGAACAGTTGGTGAAGTGGTTTTGCCTGAAACTGAATTATGACTTGTAGAAAGTACGGATTAATAAATGTTCGGATTTAAATCTTATAAGTTTGTCGACAGCCCCATCTAATTTGGGTTTGAGGCGTAGTCTATTCATAGTTTGGTTGATGTGCTTGTCCACAGCATGATCCAAGCTGGACATAGAATCTCCATTAGCCCTTCACCTGTGTAATCTCCTCCGGGGTGCTAATCATGACTGCTCTGCTCTTCAAATCAGTAACAACAGCATCTACGGCCATGTTAATACCACTACGCAAATCCATCACGCTTACACCTGCAGCGACAGCTTTGCAACCTTCTGCGAAAATTGCCTGAGTAAGCACAGTTGCACAGGTGGTACCTGTTGCCACATGACATTCAATTTAGTGAAACTCATGAACATACATAAGCTCAGTAAGACCCAGCAACCAACGTACTCAAAAAGTGCACCTCAAAGATTCAAGACTGATATACTAAAGATTTCTTTTCAGGAAATAAAAGATGATGAATATAAAAGCTCCTTTACCATGGCAAAACTATCTGATGTAAGTTAACACATTTATTATGATTCACGAACAAGCTAATCCAAAGTAGAGATCTTACCATCTCCAGCAACTGAATTAGTAGCATTAGCAACCTGCTTCACAAGATCTGCACCCACATTCTTCGTCTTTTCCTTAAAGTTGATGCTCTTGGCTACAGTGACACCATCCTTTGTGACCTTAGGATTCCCTTGGCTTTTCTCAATAATCACGTTACGACCCTGGATTGTGACAAAAAAGGCAAACAATTGTCTTCAGTATGATGATGCTCAAGTTATTCTTTTCAATCAAAAGATCTGTGAAATACAATATCCTAGACTTTTCAGATATTCTCAATCATTTATTCAAAGCTCGGGGTAAAGTCAATTACAGCATGTCGAACCTTTCATCAGAAGAAGAGATGATAGAGATAAGTGAAATCCTAACATTCTCTAGTGTTATAACCTCCGTTACTCAATAATCTAAATTAGTAAACTAAGCATACCCTTTTTGCATCCTTTTGGGTGGGTGAGTAAACAATAAACGTTCCAAAAGTTTCCCCCACAAGTTACTGGTGAAAACTGAAACTCAAAAGTCCATCCTTTTCTATCCAATATGGCTTTGTTCGTCAAGAAGTACTCCATAAACAAGAAACATATAAAGTAGTTTCCTCTTTTTCAATTAACAATAAGATCTAATTCAAAAACTCGACCTAATATAGAATATCAAGTATAAATCTTAATTATTACCTTTGGTCCCATAGTAACTTTTACGGCTTCTGCAAGCTCATTAACCCCTTGTAACATGGCTAACCGTGCCTGGCTACCAAAATTGATATCCTTTGCAACATAATTTCTTCTCAAATTAATCCTACTGGCAACCTTTACCACAAAAGAAAACTTAGAAAGTAAATAAGTCAGAAATGTAATGCAGCCAATTGACCCAATCTATTATTCTGACATAAATTCTGCACTCCAACAAGGAAATTATACCGAGCACTATCAATAATTAAATAAAATGTTGCAATTTCAATTAGAGAAAGTTGTTATAAGGTAAAGAGAAGATATTTTACCAATTTTCTGGAAGTTGAGGACCTGATAAGAAGCAAAAATATAATTGTGAGTACCCAAAATATAAGCGTTTGAGAAAAAAAAATTGTGACAAGAATATATATGTATGTACCTGATTGATGAAGCAACAGCTCCAGCAGCTCTGAACATTTCCTAATAATTTCAATATGTTGTAAAAATTGATAAAATAGGAGCAAAATTGCAGATTTCGGAGTAAGAGGAAATGGGAGAATTGAGAAGAAAACCCAGAAATGATACAGAACTTCTCCAAGCTCTTACTGTTTCGTGTTTGAATGCTTTCCGTAGGGTTTAAGGTTTAACTTTAACAATTCGCTTTTTTTAAAATTAATTATTTTGCTTCTTTACAGTTTTTGCCTCCTCCTTAAACTACAAACATATTAGTGAATAGTGAATTTGGGTTTGGTCTAGTTTTCAGGATTTGTTTACTAGTTTCAAATTATTTCTTTTCAGATAAAGTTTTAAGGTAAAGTATTTTGAAAAAGTAACTTTTAAAATTAAAAAATAATTTGTGATTGACAAACTTCTCTCAAAAGTAATGTTAAGTATCGAATTACTTTCTTTTGAAATATTAAGAAATCGTTTGGATTTAAGAATTTTTTTACTTTTTTCGAATTTGTTTTACTTTTTCTCGATATAAGTATTTGGTCATAAAACTTCCAATTTTCACTTTAAAATAAATTTTAAAAATCCAAAAAAGATGTTTTTCAAAATTTTCACTCAAATCACTCACAAAACTTCAAAAACAACCAAAAATTATATTCATGTCCAAACACAACTCTAATTTCAAATATCATATTCACTTGAATGTTTTTTTCACTTTTTTTTTTAAATTTTACAATTCTCATGTCCAAACGCCCACTAAATTATTTTCTATTAAGCTTTCAAAACGGGAAAAACTTTCGTAATTGAAAGAATAGTACAATGCATATTTACAATCGTAAGAACACAACAACTTGAGGCCTCAATACGGTTACCAGACCAGAGGTGACAAATAAATATTAAAAGGGAGAAAAGCAATTGAGATGCTTGAGTTTTCTGAATTCCAATTTTGTAATGTTCCAAAACTTTTATCACTAGCATTTTTGTTGAGCAGATCAACAAAACTTGAACTTAGGGATTTCTTCACTGAGTGAGAAGAATTTTAATATCATATGTTAATATACTACAAATGAAGACAACAATACGTTTTCACAACATCTTTCACTTCAAATTCCTTTCTCAAATTTTGCAGTTTTTGAGATCTTTTCAAAGAATACCAATAATGTCTGAAGAATATATTAAAGCTTTTCTTTTTTCATATTTCATTGTAAAACTTCACCAAAACAGAATTTGTTTTTCTTCTGATGAAGTAAGATATTATATTGCTGGCATTAAGAAGATGCAATGAGTAGAAAAGTGAGATGTTAGCTCCATTACAACACGTCCTAAACTAAGATCTGTCAGCTAATAAAAAATGTAGAGCACCAAAAAATAGGTTGCCAAGCCAGGGTAAGAAAACTAATAAAATCAAGGAAAAGGACAACATTATTTACAGGAGTAAGATTACTCCAGCTAAACAGATTCAATAGACACCTATTCTTCAAAACAGAGTTTGTTATACTTCATTTTGTACAAAGTACTGGTCAGCAGAAGGGTGAAGTCGTTGTCCGTTCAAAGTCGAGTTGAACTTGACGTATTTCATCAAGAATGGCACTCTCTTCAGATCTCAATACAAAGATCACTTGATCCTTCATCTTTATACTTTCCTTGGCTGACATAAGTTCTTTCTTCAGATCTTTTACCTTCATAGCAATTTTACTGATCTCTTTTTCGGCTTCTTCTCTCTTAAGATTGCAGTCTCTGATTCTGCCCTTTATTTCATCAAACTTATTTTGGAATTGAATTTGCCTCTCGCTGTTCAACAGATCGTCTAATGGACGTTTAATCTGCATTACATCAAATCCACACTCCTCCAATTCCTTGAGACATGTCAGAATGTCATTGATGACCATTGAATTTTTAAGATCTGCAGTGGTCAACTTTGATATCTTATCACCAAGGAAGGCATACTTTAGCATCTTTTGTAAAGCTAGTTCTTCTCGTTTCATCTCCTCATGTTCTGCTAAGGGTGAAAAGTGTGGATTTTGCGGAAATTTTGCAAATATTTCCATAGATTCAAGTGAGCACCAAACAGTGGAATTTTTCTGAAATGGCAGTGTCAGGCTCGGATCAGGAGTTGTAATGGAACTAAGTGCAGCATCTGGCCATTCATTAGAATGCCAAGGATTGTTATAGGCATATGGTTGGACTGTAGTAGGATAAGCTCCTACAAATACTGACTAGTAAACCATGATACTAACAGGTCGTTTGGGGGTGTACAAGAATAGTGCTAAATAAGGTGTATTAGTAATGCAAGCATTAGTTATACATCCACTGTTTGGTGTGGTGTATTAAGAATTAAAATACATTACATAATTTTTGAAAATTAGTTGTTTACATAAATGTCCTCCATATTCTTTAGCTTTAAGGGACTTTAAGGATAATTTTGTCCTTAACTATGCTAATGCATGCATTAATAGCCTTGGTATTGCTAATACCATGGTTTGCTATGCATTAGTTATACATAGGATAATACCAAATAAGTTGTATAACTAATACTTGCATTAGTAATACATAAGTTGAAAAAGTATACCAAACAACGGATTAGTAATACCAAAAGCTAATGCATGCATTATTTTCTCTACTGCTTCCTACCAAACGACCCCTAATAGGGTAAAAGAACAACATGATCTATATGTAAAATAACTGAAAACTGCAAGATATCATAAATGAAAGGCACAAGCACTTGAGTTGGGCCAAAAGGATAACCCCTCTCTAATATTCAAATAGTTTCAAATAATGTAGGAAACCTGGAGTTCACAGTAAAGCACTTGCGACAAAGGGAGTCTGATTAAACTTCCTCAATAAGAATTCAAACAAGCAGGAATAATTTAGCATTAGAACGCAATTTCATTGAGAACCATAAATATCAAAACAAGATGCTTAACACACATGTTATCAAGAATCGTTAAGATGAGCAGAAATATTGTGTTAAAAGGCATGCTTTACATGCTGAAGTACTCATCCCGTTGGTTGAAGTCAATTCAACTTGATTTGTTGCATTATGTTCGTTAACCGTGTCATGGAGTGTGCTCCCAGGTACTTGTTTCTCCGCGCCTATCATCAAGTAGAACATTTTACAATGATGCAGTGAGCCAATATAAAAAGTACAAAGTCAGTTACCTTCTAGCACTGCTAGTGTTCCATGATCAGATAGATTCTTAGTACTTTCTTTGACGCTATCCTGAATGAGAAAGAACAGAATAAAAACACCATAATCAATCAGAAATGAAGAGAAAAGTGACTTTATGGAGAAAAGCAAGGGAACTCAATCGTATCGAATGCATACTTCTATCAGTTACATATCACCAAAATCCATATTTTGGCCCATGTTGTAGGTAAAATATAAGTATCAGCATGCATTATTCTGGTACTAGGTCTAATTTTTTTTAATAAGGAAAAAAGAAAGTCGATTATAGATTCTAATTACCCTACAGATTTGATGGAAGGTGAATGAGCACCATTATAAAAATATTACCTCAACCATCTTTACTTTTGGGTCAATTAGCTCCCCATCCTTATCTTCTTCGTTCAGCTCTCTGTTGATAACATTTTCAACATCTCCTTGTTTACTGCAGTCTGTATCCACAATTTAGTTGAGTTATAGACAAGTAGCAATGACTCCCAACTAGGGAATTTAAAATTTACCCCTATCGATAGAATGTGCAGTCCCAACTGGTGAACAATCTGTATTTTCTTCCATGACATGACTTGATTGATTATCTACCCAACCAACTTTTCCCAGTCTCCGAGTCTGCAAAAGTTAGCACAAAGTACAACAACAGTCAAGCTCTAGAGAACTCTTTCTTCCCTTATCTTTTCCCATTATGATACATTTATTATGCAAATTAACAGATTTCACCTAAACACAACTGAAAACAGTCATATGTTTGATTTGAATAGGGTTATCCGAAAATCAGATAATCTGTATATTCTTTGTTGATGATCATACCAGACGCATTAGAACTCAGCAAAGTTCAGTTTAACGTAGAAGCAAAATTAAACCAAGTCGTTCCCCCAAGGCATTAGTCTAGTGGTAAAAGAGATGTGTGGGTTAGGAGCACGTCACAAGTTGAACCCTGCTAGAGACAAAAGCCTCGTATTTAAGTAGAGAAGAGTAGAGGGGGCAAGCTCATTATCCATCGAGTTTCGAACCATGCGTCATTGGCGCTCGCAGGTTTCTTGGTATTAAAAAAAGGATCAAGTCCCAAGATATCAGGAAAAGATGAAATTAAATTATTAAATTCAGGCTGGTCAAGTTGTAGAAATAATAAATCTCATTTTCACAGTTGACAAACTGAACGAAAAGATTGACAAACAAATTTCATATCTGACAATAAACCAATTTTTTTATATTTTCGCATGTTACCAAGATTTTTCCTGCATGTTCAGGAGAGAAACTACGCTCTAACAGTTATTGTTAAACAGTCATAGAAAGCAATGGAGCACAACATATCACATGGAAATCAATTACGATTAGAAGTCCTCCTACCCTTATTACCTGAGAAAGAACCACTCTATCAGGTATTGCACACATGTTATACTTATTGGTATTGAAGTACCACATCAATATCATATGTTAATATACTACAAATGAAGACAACAATACGTTTTCACAACATCTTTCATTTCAAATTCCTTTCTCAAATTTTGCAGTTTTTGAGATCTTTTCAAAGAGTACCAATAATGTCTGAAGAACATATTAAAGCTTTTTTTTTTCATATTTCATTGTAAAACTTCACCAAAACAGAGTTTGTTTTTCTTCTGATGAAGTAAGATGTTATATTGCTGGCATTAAGAAGATGCAATGAGTAGAAAAGTGAGATGTTAGCTCCATTACAGCACGTCCTAAACTAAGATCTGTCAGCTAATAAAAAATGTAGAGCACCAAAAAATAGGCTGTCAAGCCAGGGTAAGAAAACTAATAAAATCAAGGAAAAGGACAACATTATTTACAGGAGTAAGATTACTCCAGCTAAACAGATTCAATAGACACCTATTCTTCAAAACAGAGTTTGTTATACTTCAATTTGTACAAAGTACTGGTCAGCAGAAGGGTGAAGTCGTTGTCCGTTCAAAGTCAAGTTGAACTTGACGTATTTCATCAAGAATGGCACTCTCTTCAGATCTCAATACAAAGATCACTTGATCCTTCATCTTTATACTTTCCTTGGCTGACATAAGTTCTTTCTTCGGATATTTTACCTTCATAGCAATTTTACTGATCTCTTTTTCGGCTTCTTCTCTCTCAAGATTGCAGTCTCTGATTCTGCCCTTTATTTCATCAAACTTATTTTGGACTTGAATTTTCCTCTCGCTGTTCAACAGATCGTCTAATGGACGTTTAATATGCATTGCATCAAATCCACACTCCTCCAAGTCCTTGAGACATGTGAGAATGTCATTGATGACCATTGAATTTTTAATATCCGCAATGGTCAACTTTGATATCTTATCACCAAGGAAGGCGTACTTTAGCATCTTTTGTAAAGCTAGTTCTTCCCGTTTCATCTCCTCATGTTCTGCTAAGGGTGAAAAGTGTGGATTTTGCGAAAATTTTGTAAATATTTCCATAGATTCAAGTGAGCTCCAAACAGTGGAATTTTTCTGAAATGGCAGTGTCAGGCTCGGCTCAGGAGTTGTGATGGAATTAAGTGCAACATCTCGCCATTTATTAGAATGCCAAGGACTTTTATAGGCATATGGTTGGACTGCTGTAGGATAAGCTCCTGCAAATACCGACTGGTAAACCATGATACTAACGGGTCGTTTGGTAGGATGTACAAGAATAGTGCTAAATAAGGTGTATTAGTAATGCAAGCATTAGTTATACATCCACTGTTTGGTGTGGTGTATTAAAAATTAAAATACATTACATAATTTTTGAAATTTAGTTGTTTACAGAAATGTCCTCCATATTCTTTAGATTTAAGGGACTTTAAGGGTAATTTTATCCTTAGCTATGCTAATGCATGCATTAATAGCCTTGGTATTGCTAATACCATGGTTTGTTATGCATTAGTTATACATAGGATGAATACCAAATAGGTTGTATAACTAATACTTGTATTAGTAATACATAAGTTGAAAAAGTATACCAAACAACGGATTAGTAATACCAAAAGCTAATGCATGCATTATTTTCTCTACTGCTTCCTACCAAACGACCCCTAATAGGGTAAAAGAACAACATGATCTATATGTAAAATAACTGAAAATTACAAGATATCATAAATGAAAGGCACAAGCACCTGAGTTGGGCCAAAAGGATAACCCCTCTCTAATATTCAATAAGTTTCAAATAATGCAGGAAACCTGGAGTTCACAGTAAAGCACTTGCGACAAAGGGAGTCTGATTAAACTTCGTCAATAAAAATTCAAACAAGCAGGAATAATTTAGCATTAGAACGCAATTTCATTGAGAACCATAAATATCAAAACAAGATGCTTAACACACATGTTATCAAGAATCGTTAAGATGAGCAGAAATATTGTGTTAAAAGGCATGATTTACATGCTGAAGTACTCATCCCGTTGGTTAAAGTCAATTCAACTTTATTTGTTGCATTCTGTTCGTTAACCGTGTCGTGGAGTGTGCTCCCAGGTACTTGTTTCTCCGTGCCTATCATCAAGTAGAACATTTCGCAATGATGAGTGAGCCAAAATAAAAAGTACAAAGCCAGTTACCTTCTAGCACTGCTAGTGTTCCATGATCAAATAGATTCTTAGTACTTTCTTTGACGCTATCCTGAATGAGAAAGAACAGAAAACAAACACCGTAATCAATCAGAAATGAAGAGAAAAGTGACTTTATGGAGAAAAGCAAGGGAACTCAATCGTATCGAATACATACTTCTATCAGTTACATATCACCAAAATCCATATTTTGACACATGCTGTAGTTAAAATATAAGTATCAGCATGCATTATTCTGGTACTAGGTCTAATTTTTTTAATAAGGAAAAAATAAAGTTGATTATAGATTCTAATTACCCTACAGATTTGATGACAGGTGAATGAGCACCATTATAAAATGTTGCCTCAACCATATTTACTTTTGGGTCAATTAGCTCCCCATCCTTATCTTCTTCGTTCATCTCTCTGTTGATAACATTTTCAACATCTCCTTGTTTACTGCAGTCTGTATCCACAGTTTAGTTTGAGTTATAGACAAGTAGCAATGAATCCCAACTAGGGAATTTAAAATTTACCCCTATCGATAGAATGTGCAGTCCCAGCTGGTGAACAATCTGTATTTTCTTCCATGACATGACCTGATTGATTATCTACCCAACCAACTTTTCCCAGTCTCCGAGTCTGCAAAAGTTAGCACAAAGTACAACAACGGTCAAACTCTAGAGAACTCTTTCTTCCCTTATCTTTTCCCATTATGATACATTTATTATGCAAATTAACAGATTTCACCTAAACACAACTGAAAACAGTCATATGTTTGATTTGAATAGGTTTATCCGAAAATCAGATAATTTGTATATTCTTTGTTGGTGATCATACCAGACGCATTAGAACTCAGCAAGGTTCAGTTTAACATAGAAGCAAAATTAAATCAAGTCGTTCCCCCAAGGCATTAGTCTAGTGGTAAAAGAGATGTGTGGGTTAGGAGCACGTCACAGGTTGAACCCTGCTAGAGACAAAAGCATGGTATTTAAGTGGAGAAGAGTAGAGAGGGCAAGCTCATTATCCATCGAGTTTCGAACCATACGTCATTGGAGCTCGCGGGTTTCTTGGTATTAAAAAAGGATTAAGTCCCAAGATATCAGGAAAAGATGAAATTAAATTATTAAATTCAGGCTGGTCAAGCTGTAGCAATAATAAATCTCATTTTCAGAGTTGACAAACTGAACGAAAAGATTGACAAACCAATTTCATATCTGACAATAAACCAATTTTTTTATATTTTGGCATGTTACCAAGATTTTTCCTGCATGTTCAGGGGAGAAACTACGCTCTAACAGTTATTGTTAAACAATCATAGAAAGCAATGGAGTACAACATATAACATGGAAATCAATTACGATTAGAAGTCCTCCTACCCTTGTTACCTGAGAAAGAACCACTTTATGAGGTATTGCAAACATGCTATACCTTAAATAAACAATAGATGACCTAGATAAGTCCAAAAACGATAGAGCAAAAATGCAAATGATTATGGTGCAAAATATGGGAAGAATGCTGCATGAACTAAGAAGAAGAAGAGAGTAGAGACCAAAGGCCTGGGAAAATGTTGATTATCCGATGCTTTCATAACTTTTCTTATACTTCTTAATTTCTTCACAGGCTTTACCACATCGTCTCTAGATTCAGAAATCTCCAAATTCTTCCTAAGCTTCTTAGAATCTGATGTCCCCTTGTTAGTTTGATCCTTTGCAGCAGTTGAACTTCTATTTCGAAGAGCCGCCTGATATCATTGGTATAAAAGCAACTAATTTTGTAACTTAATGATGCAATATCCTGAATGGATAGACTCTAGTCTCTAGCTATGAATAATAGATGTAGCATCATGGTAGTAGGCAATAATTATGTAGTTTAGCCACTATTTGCACTCTAACTTGGCTGTACTTTATTGAGGTTTGAGTATTAAATGATAATAAATTGCTCTAATTGAGAACTTTATGCTTCGCAGGAGTTATTCCGGGCTATGAGGACGTTAAAGAGTGTTTTGGAGCTAATATGGAGCATTGAAGGCCAATTAAAAGCTTATGGAATAATTGGGAACCCATTTGAAGATCGAAGGAGGTTAGCGCGCAGAAGAACGAAAAAAACTGCAGAAAATCCTCCAGGTGAGCGATTAGTGCGCGGTCGCGCATTGGACCGCGCATGTCAGGCAGAAACTGGCCAAAGTGCGCGGCCAGATGCGCGGTCACCTCCCCAGGTGCGCGGCCGCGCACATGCTTCCGAGAAACATATTCCAAGGCTAATTTTATAATTTCAGAGGCGACCAACCTTGACCTATATGAAGCCCAGCTCGCCCAAAAAGAGGGTATCTCTATTTTTAGAAGAACTTGGGAGGCAAGAACACACAAGGAGCAAGAAGGAAAATTCTTCTACGAGTTTTTCACCTTCTTCTTATTAATTCCATTGTTGGTTCTGAGTTTCTATATTGTAATCTTGCATAGTAGTATAAGAAGCTAAACCTTCCCTAGATGGAACCAATTGTTGGATGAAGTCTTGATTATGTTTTGATATAATTGAGCCGTTATTAGTCTATAATTGTTTAACTATGTGTTTCTTGTGATTAATTGAAGGGCCCTTGATTAATCGTGTCTAGTTATCTAGTGTTGCTTGAGAAAGAACACTTGATTAGATTGTTGTTGAACAATACCACTTTCGAGTAAGTTAGAGATTAATTACTTGAATTAAAAAGCGGTATTAGAGATAATGAAGCTTTGGTGTGATATTTATGAGTTGTACAAATTGTCAACTAGAGTAGTTCGAGAGAATACTTCTAGTAAATTATCGTAATTGATCGAGAGATGTACGATAAACAAGAACTCATCATCTTTAGAGAGTGTTACGACGAGATTATAGCTGACGTGTCAGGAATTAATCCGACAATTGGGGAAATCAATAATCTTAGATCCTTTTATCCTTGAATTCAACTTCATTCTTGCTCATTGATACTCGTTTTTATTGTCATTTTTTCTTAGTTAAATAATTTTTGTTAATTCTCAAATAAAATATTGTCTGAGCTTATCATTAGCGATACTAAAAGTTGTAGCAAATAGGTTACTCCCCTGTGGGATTTGACTCTGGACTCTTGAACCGGATTATTTTTGTAGCGACTGCTTAGTACTTTTTATAAGGCATAATTGGGTGTGATCAAATTTTGGTGTCGTTGCCAGAGAACTAACGGTGTTATCTATTAAAACTTGGAAGAATTGCTAGAATTTTTAGTTTAGATCAATTTTCTATGTTGTTAAAAATATTTCCATTGAAATTCTCACGTTTGAACTCTTCTATGACTTAGGTGCATGCCTAGAAGCTCATTCAGAACTTGTGAACTTTTTGAAGGACTCTCAGATCCCGAGAAAGCGTTCAGTACATTGAATCGGGCTAACAAGAAGGGCAAACAACTAAAACAAAATGAATAACTCGAAATTTAAATGGACGACGTCGAGGACGTCAATGGGAACAATGGGAATAATTGAGTTGACCCAAACATCGGAGTGCTAGCACCTCTTGTGCCGGAAGCTGCTCTATATGATTGGGCGCAACCAACTGCTGATAATCTGGCCACCGCAATTACAGTCCCTCCGATACAAGCAGAGACGTTTCAGATTACCAACAACATGTTGCACTTGCTGCAAAATAAACAGTTGTTCTCCGGGTCGTACATCGAAGACCCACAACATTATCTGAAGAATTTTCTATCAAATTGTGTCACTCAAAGGCAGTCGAATGCGACTCCTGAAGCAATCAGATTATTATTGTTCCCATTCTCAGTGACTGGCGTGGCGCAAACTTGGATGAATTATCTTCCAATAAATATAAACTCCATTGCTACTTGGGAGGAACTAGTCAAGCAGTTCTTAAACAAGTTCTATCCACCCAACAAAACTGCGAGGCAAATTGATGAGATATTGCAATTCAGGCAGAAACAGACTCAAACTTTGCAGGAAACCTGGGAGAGGTTTAAGGGTATGCTGGTGAAGTGTCCACACCATGGCATCCCGGATCAGATGCTAGGACAGAGATTTTATATGGGTTTGGTTGACGACCTGCAGGTCAATGTAGATGCTTCAGCTGGCGGTGCATTTTTGAGCAAATCATTCACAGCGTGTAAGATTCTTCTTGATAAGATGGCTCAAAATTTAGTCTGGATGACGAGAGATACAACACTCACTCCAATAGTGCATTATGTTGCTCTTGACCCAAACAATACAAATGCAGAAAACACCAGATGAGCTTGTTGACAAAGAAAATTGATGAGATGGGTACGAAACAGGTGCACATTGTTGATACGACAAATGGAGGCCTATGCACTCCCTGCATAGATCCGTCATATGTTTTCTCGTGGCATGGAGAGAATGATAACCAGGACTTCAGAGAAAACATGAACTATGTCAATAATTTTGGGGGTCAGAGGCAAGGTAGACGGCAATGGGGACCTCAAAATCAGCAGTATAGACCAACCCAACAACAATACAATACCATTCCAGGGGGAGCACGACCACAAAGCCAAGTCGTGCCTTATCAAAGGTAGCAAGGCTACAATCAACAGCAACAACAACAATTGGCTTACCAACCGCCTCATCAACAGCAGGTGACCAGGCAGGACGACGGTAATATGATACAAATCAAGGGCATGCTGCAACAAATCATTGGGACATATAAAAGGATGCAAGAAAAGTTAGCCGCACATGATTCGGCCATTAAAGGAATTGAAACTCAATTAGGCCAGCTATCTATGGCCTTGAACAATCACCCACAAGGAACGTTTCCTGCAGACACAAACATCAATCCAAAGGAGCAGAACCCAAATCAGTCACTGGTAGTGAGTCTCAAGAATGTAAGGGATTTAGATAGAGAACAAGAAGTTGCCCAATCTAGTAGAGACGCAGTGCCAATTACTCCAGTGACATTAGAGACCGACGAGTCAGCGAAGCTCACAGAGGTTGTAATTGAACAAGCACAAGTGGACAAAGGCAAGGAGAAGGAAATTGAACAACTCCCCCAGAACAGGTGGTGGAAAAGACCCCTAATAAAGAAAAGACACCAAGCAGTGGGCAGAAGCTAATTCTTGCACCATTCCCTCAAAGGTTGGCAAAGCAAAAGAAAGATGATCAATACAGGAAATTCATGAAAATGCTCAGACAAATTCAATTGAATATTCCGCTAATGGATGCTTTGAGGGAAATGCCAGGATATGCGAAAATGATGAAGGATCTGATGTCTCAAAAATTTGACTTCCAAGACCTGTCTACTGTAACTCTAACTTAAACTTGTAGCGCGGTAGTGATAAGACCTATGGCTCAAAATTTGTCTGATCCCGGTAGTTTCACTATCACATGCACAATTGGAAGTTATGCTTTTACTAAAGCATTTTTGTGACTTGGGAGCCAGTATCAACTTGATGCCTTTGGAAATCTACACAAAATTAGGCATTGGCAGAGCTAGACCGACCTCAATGTTGCTGCAACTGGCTGATCGCACAGTCAAAAGGCCAACAGGAATTCTGGATGATGTGCTCGTCCAAGTGTGAAAGTTTGTATTTCCTGCCGACTTAGTTATTCTTGACTGTCAAGTTGACGAAGAAATACCAATAATTTTGGGAGGTCGTTCTTAGCCACTGGGAGAGCATTGATGATTGTGAGACTGGAGATTTAAAAATGAGGTTGAATAATGAAGAAATAATATTCAATATTCAACAATCTATGAGGAGGCCCTGCGAATTTGCAAATTGTTCGTTAGTGGAGGCGGTGGATGTAATACTACAAGAGGAGGGTGAGACCCTTAATGTCAGATATTTGTTAGAAGATCGCTTGATGAATTTGGAAGATGTGGATGGTGAAGAGTTGGCAGAGTAGGTCATGGCTCTCGAAGGTCAAGGGTTCTGGAAAAGGGAACCCCAGTTCGAGCCACTACACTTAGAAGAAAGAGCAACA
Source organism: Nicotiana knightiana (assembly GCA_005239525.1). NCBI lineage: Eukaryota > Viridiplantae > Streptophyta > Magnoliopsida > Solanales > Solanaceae > Nicotiana > Nicotiana knightiana. Next base: position 65,436 of record ML371636.1, on the reverse strand, counting down.
CCACATGCGAAGCCATCAATAGAGGAGCCACCACAGTTGGACCTGAAACCTCTTCCAGCTCACCTCAGGTACGCTTTCTTAGGGCCTAACTCTACTTTACCTGTTATTATCTCATCTGGTTTGTTAGTTGTGCAGGTAGAACAACTCCTAGAGGTGTTACAGGAATGTAAGACTGCTATTGGTTGGACCATGGCAGATATAAAGGGTATCAGCCCGATCTTTTGTATGTACAAGATTCTCTTTGAATAGGGGCACAAACCTTCCAGAGAACATCAAAGAAGGCTGAACACGAACATGAAAGAAGTAGTGAAGAAAGAAGTAATCAAGTGGTTAGATGCGGGTATTATATTCCCCATCTCTGACAGTAACTAGGTCAACCCAGTTCAGTGTGTGCCGAAGAAGGGTGGAATGCCGGTCGTGCAAAAGGAGAATAACGATTTGATCTCGACTCGTACAGTCACGGGTTGGCGAATTTGCATGGATTATAGAAAACTGAACATAGCCACCCGGAAAGACCATTTCCCCTTGCCATTCATTGACCAAATGTTGGATAGGTTGGCTGGTCGGTCTCACTTCTATTTTTTGGATGGATATTCGGGGTACAATCAGATCTCAATAGCCCCATAAGATAGAGAGAAAACATCATTTACTTGTCCGTATGGCATCTTTGCCTTTCGGAGAATGTCGTTTGGCCTATGCAATGCACCAGCTACATTTCAGAGGTGTATGTTAGCCATTTTCACTCATATGGTTGAAGATATTATGGATGATTTCTCAGTGGTGGGGGAATCATTTGAAGACTGTTTTCACAATTTAAGAAGAGTGTTAATAAGGTGTGTGGAGACAAATTTAGTGTTGAACTAGGAGAATTGCCATTTTATGGTACAAGAAAGTATAGTGTTGGGGCATCGAGTGTCCAATAAAGGTATTGAGGTCGACCATGCTAAGGTTGACGTGATTGAGAAGTTTCCACCGCCCACTTCGGTCAAGGCGGTGAGAAGTTTCCTTGGGCACGCCGGGTTCTACATGCGATTTATAAAAGATTTCTCTAAAATTGCTAACCCCTTATGTAAACTCCTTGAAAAGAATCAGCTCTTTGTGTTCTCTAATGAGTGCAGGTTGGCATTTGAGGAGCTGAAAAAGAGACTGGTGACTGCACCAATCATCGTTGCATCCAACTGGGAGCAACCGTTCGAGCTCATGTGTGACGCGAATGACTATGCTATAGGAGCAGTCCTAGGGCAGCGAAAGGACAAACTGGTGCACCCAATTTACTATGCAAGCAGAACACTAAGCGGTGCACAACTCAATTGTACCGTGACTGAGAAAGAGATGTTGGTTATGGTGTTTGCATTTGACAAATTCAGGTCTTATTTGATTGGTTCAAAAGTGATTGTTTATACTGACCATGCAACACTTAGGTACTTGATAGCAAAGAAGGAGTCAAAGCCACGCTTGATCCGTTGGGTTCTTTTGCTACAAGAATTCGATTTGGAGATCCGCGATAGGAAAGGGACAGAGAACCAAGTGGCAGACCACCTTTCAAGGTTGAAGGGAGCTGAAAAGAAAGTAGAGGTTGAAGATATAAGTGAGGCATTCCCGGATAAACAATTACTAGCAGTGGCAATGAAGGAGACACCATGGATGAACAATTCGATTCATAAGAAAAAGTTCTTTCGCGATTGTCGGTCTTATTTCTGGGATGAAACTTTAATTTTTAAAATATATAGATAACATGATCCGGAGGTGTATCCCCGAGAAAGATTAATCTTTTGTTTTGCAGGCTTGCCATGCTTCACTATATGGTGGGCACTTTGGAGGAATTCGGACAGCGGTGAAGGTGTTGGAGTCGGGCTTGTATTGGCCGACTTTATTCAAGGATGCCCATGGTTGGGTGAAAAGTTGTGATGAGTGCAAAAGGACAGGCAACATATCTCGTCGTCACGAGATGCCGATGACTACAATTCAAAAGGTGGAAGTATTTGACATGTGAGGGATTGATTTTATGGGACCATTTTTCAGCTCGTATGGTAACAAGTACATATTGGTAGCAGTTGAATATGTCTCCAAATGGGTTGAAGTTGTGGCCCTTCCAACAAATGATTCCAAAGGAGTGACAGGCTTTCTAAGAAAAAATATTTTCACCCGTTTTGGCACTCCGAGAGCTATAATCAGCGATGGTGAAACCCATTTTTGCAATAGAGCGTTCGCAAGGCTGTTAGAAAAGTATGGAGTCTGCCATAAGGTTGCCACACCTTACCACCCACAAACGAGCGGGCAAGTGGAAGTATCCAACAGGGAAATCAAAAGTGTCCGGACCAAAACAGTGAATGCGATAAGGACTGATTGGGCAAAGAAGTTGGATGATGCATTATGGGCGTACCGCATAGCATTTAAAACTCCAATTGGTATGTCTCCATACAAGTTGGTGTTTGGAAAAACATACCGTCTTTTGGTGGAGCTTGAGCATAAAGCCCTATGGGCACTGCGGCAGTTGAATTTTTGATATGGAAACCGCAGGCACAAGTAGAGTTACAGAGTTACATGAACTCGAGGAATTTCGGTTCCAAGCATTCGAGAATGCAAGATTGTACAAACAAAGGGTGAAGATGATGCATGATAAGCACATTCTAGATCAGAACTTCAAACCCGTAGATTTAGTGTTGTTATACAACTCAAGATTAAGATTGTGCCCGGGTAAGCTGAAATCTAGATGGTCAGGACCATTTAGAGTTGTGCAAGTGTGCCCAAGTGGAGCAGTGGAAATTGAGTCCGAAGATGGAACGAATAGGTTTAAAGTGAATGGGAAAAGGTTGAAACACTACCTTGGAATGGTTGAAGAAAAAGGGGAGAAAGTTGTGATGTCATTGGAAGAGCCCCAATATGTGAGCAAAGTGCAATCATGAAAGCCTTCTTCGTGCCGCGACGTAAAATTAGGCGCTTCCTGGGAGGAAACCCATGGTTTTGTTGTAATTCGTCATGCCACGACGTTAAATCCAGCGCTTGTTGGGAGGCAACCCAATATTTTATTTATGTGTTCTTATTTTTTGTATTTGATTTTGAACTGTGAAAGTATTGACAGGTCTATTAATATGCAGGGATGAAAATTGTGCGCGCTGGAATGAATCGGGGGTGAAGAAATCAATCCGGAGAAAGGTTAAAAGTGGCTTAAAAGGAGAATTTTGGAAGGACAAACGTGCGCAGCCGCACACAGGAACTTTCGGGCCCCCACCGTCACACATGTGCGGTCGTGCACTGGCCGCGCATTTTTTGACCTTCACTGCCCCATGTGCGCGGCCGCGCACTAGGCGTCGTGTGTAGGTTATTTAAGTAGTTTAATTTTAATTTTTTTTATTATATTGGTTTTTTTTAGTTAACACCCGACCCCCCCCCCT
>ML371636.1:47060-61593 GCA_005239525.1 Nicotiana knightiana | reverse complement strand
ACCCCCGGCCCCCCCCCCCTCCCCCTCCTCCTCTCCTAATCTAAAAACACTTCCTCTAATAACAAAAGCCTTAACCTCCCCAATTTCAAAAGAAAAAAAAAACTACTTCCCTTTCTTCATTTCCCCTACCCAATCACTTCCCACCCCTATTCCTCACAAGATCCTTCGGGTAAGGGCCATGGCTTCTATTTTCCTTTTACTTCCCTTAATTTTATTTTTATTTTTTCCTTCTCTTTTAATTGTATGGTAGTAGAGGGCATTGTTGTTCTTTTCTTTGTATTACTAGTATACTTGTTGGTATGTGAGGATAGTAGAATTTCATCTCGTTGGTTTGGATTAGACATTGGTATGTTTGTGGTGGAATTGAGGTTATAACTGGGTGTTTGGGGTGAATTTGCACATCAAATGTTTGTTTAAATGCCACATTGAGTTCGTGAATGTAATTGCGACCAATTGTGCTAGTGAAGTCTGAGTAAACGCTATTGGTTCACACATCTTGCCTTTTTACTGATAGTGGTATTTGTTTTATAGGTACTATGACGCCCTCAAAGAAAAGACGAACCACAGGTGCCTCTTCTAGTGGTCATGTAGGTTCGTCCCGAGCGCGGGCCTCAACAATGCGCCTCAGTTTGATAGCACAAGGTTTGTATCAAGCTCAGCCCAGGAACGTTTTAGTTAGAATGCTCCTAAGAAACCCATACCAGAACGGAGTATTGGTAGGGGGTCCCTCAATAATGATTGCCCCAATATGTATCACGAGTTGGTTCAGCGCGGGCTGGGTATTTTCTTTGAAGAACCTGAGGAGGCCAACTTGATGGTTGTACGGGAGTTCTACGCGAACTGCTCTGAACATGAGGACCATGTCTGCATTGTGCGACAGAAGAGTGTCGATGCATCGATCGACACCATTAGGAGGGCGTACCGGTAGCCAGCTTTTGGTGGGGCGGGGGACTATTATGATACGTATAGCAGAGAACCAACCTCCTGGAACTTGTTTTTCAAAACAATTTATTTGTCAAACAAAGACATAGTGTGGGTTACGCAGGGGCGGAAGTTTTACTCGGCCTTACTCAACCTTTGAAGGGCAGTGTTAGCTTTATATCATCAATAGCTACATGCTGCCTTCTTCCAAGTTCCAACACCACTTAGGTGAATGGTCCCCGAGCTGCACTGATCTGGTGCCTTATCAATGGCCACGATTTTGATGTGGCTAAAGTTATTCACGACGAGATGTTCATCCGTTGTCCAATGCAGAGGTATATGTTCTTCTTCCCTTCACTAGTCACTAGATTATGCCGGGCAGCACGGGTGCCGGAGAATAGGAACGTGGATGGAAAAGTTAAAAAAGAACCAAAGTTTTGGGTGGATAAAGTGACCATTGGGAAGGATCCTGTGGTACATGGCAGAGCTAATAGTGATGAGTCTGATGCGCCAGAGGAGGGAGATGAAGGGCACGTTGAGTCACCCCCACATGATCAAGTTGCGGAGGCTGAGGGAACATCTGTGGTCAGACGGAATACGCGGATGACGACCTTAGAACATGAAATGTCAGGGTTGCGCACTTCTGTCACAGAATTGGGGGCTCGAGTTGATGCACTGGCTACCCAAAATGCAAAATCTGATAAGAAGATCATGGCATGGTTGCGTGCGCTGGGTAAGGCTTGCCATCTCGACTCCGGCACTGTCTCCGATCAGGATTGATGTACCATTGAAGTTTCCTTACCTCACATTTTTTTTCTTTGTGTGGCATGGGGACATACCACCATTTTAAGTGTGGGGTGGGGGATTTTTTTATGTATATTGTATGTATAGAGTTATGTAGAGTGGTGTAGTTTCGTTAGTTAATTGAATTTTTAAAAAAAGAAAAAAAAAGGGTGGAATTCTTTGGTTGAGGCCCGCGCTCGGGACGAACCGCATGACTACTAGAAGAGGCACATGTGGTTCGTCTTTTCTTTGAGGGCGTCATAGTACCTACAAAACAAATACCACTATTAGTAAAAAGGCAGGATGTGTGAACCAATAGCGGTTACTCAGACTTCACCAGCACAATTGGTCGCAATTTACATTCACGAACTCATTGTGGCATTTAAACAAACACTTGATGTGCAAATTCACCCCAAACTCCCCAAACACACAATTATAACCTCAATTCCACCACAAACATACCAATGTCTAATCCAAACCAACAAGATAAAATTCCACTATCCTCAAGTATACTAGTAATACAAAGCAAAGAAAAGAACAACAATGACCTCTACTACCATACAATTAAAAGAGAAAAAAAAAGAAAAAATTTATTCAAAAGTTCGATTTGTCCCGACGATGGATATCATTAGACGGGTTTCTTGAGGGATTAAAGTCGAAGAAAAAAATTGTATTTTGTTAGGAGTGTATCAATTCTCCCTTGGTTTTTCTTTGGGCCACAGTTCTTTTCCAAGGGTTTCATTTAAATGGGGTGTAGTTAGTTTTTATTTTGTAGAAAATCGAAACCCGTGGGCTATGGGCTGAAATGGAAATAGGACCTCTTAACTTCGTTATGCCTTGAATATAGCGAGTACATTAGTGTGACACTTAGGCTCAATTGTTGATTCTTGTAAAAGTGTCTTAAATTGTATGTTCTTAATTTGGCTTAAGTTACCTGACTAGAGTATTTTGATGATCCAATATGGAATGAGTCATGTGCCATGTGTGTGTGAGGCTTATTGTATTCTGTGCATTGCATTTGATACCTAGAACTTGTCCCGTGTGTTTGCAAAGCGAAATAGTAGTTTTTTTCAGTTTTGGAAGTGATATAGGCATTTCTTTGTTGAGCCATATATATATTTTACCCGCCTAATTATTATGTATCATAGTTAACCCCGTTGAGCCTGTAATCTTGTTTCTTTGTTTGAATTAACCATCTATTATTTGAACCTGTTCACCTCTCATGAGCACTTGAATTGTTATGAACTTTGTAAAGGTTAAAGTGTGGGGTGGTTGGTGGGACTTCTGAGTGGAACTAATGAAGTAAGGAGAAATGTGCATTGTGTTGAGAAAAATAAAAGTCGCTTGAATTGAAAAAGAAAGAATTTTTTTTTTAAAAATAGTTGTATTGTTATGAATAATATTCCTTTGATGGCTTTTGATGCAATTGTGCTTAAAGAAGTATGAGATAATATATGTTGATGTGAAGGTGGAGCATTGGTTTGACATAAGTATGGACTTGAATGTTAAAGTATATGTATTAAAGTGCTTCGGGAGGTGTAGTCACTCTTATATCCAAATGTATCCTACCCGACCCGCAGCCTATGTTTCAACCGAATAAAATCCTACTTGATCCTAGACTGAATGAGCTCGATTAGTAGAGTAGCACTACGGGCAAGCCTATAGAGCATCTTTTGTGGCACAAGAATATTGTTTCTGAGAGTGAGTGAATTCTATCTATTTTGAAGTTACTCATTGTTCGTGAATTTTATTGATTGTGGAATGAGTCTCTTTTGTTGTGAGCATGCACTTGATTCACGAAGGAAAGATAATTCTTGATCTCTGCGTTAGAGTAAGTAAGTTAGGAATAATGTGTGGTGCGTGGGAGTCAACTCTCGAGGAGAAGATGTTACACTACTGTGCTCAATCTATGTGAAATATGATGAGTTACGAAAGTCGCTCAGTGAAGTTAGGCCTCTGTCGAGTGTGATTTGATTGCTCGGGGACGTGCAATGGTTTAAGTGTGGGGTATTGATATTAGGCTATAATTATGTAGTTTAGCCACTATTTGCATTCTAACTTGGTTGCACTTTATTGAGGTTTTAGTGTTAAATGATAATAAATTGCTCTAATTGAGAACTTTATGCTTTGCAGGAGCGATTCCGGGCTATGAGGACGTTAAAGAGTGTTTTGGAGCTAATATGGAGCGTTGAAGGCCAATTAAAAGCTTATGGAATAAATTGGGAACCCATTTGAAGATTGAAGGAGGCTAGCGCGCTTAAAAATAAGAACGAAAAAGGCTGCAGAAAATCCTCCAGGTGCGCGGTTGGAGCGCGGCCGCGCACTGGGCCGCACATGTCGGGCAGAATCTGGCCAAAGTGTGCGGCCAGATGCGCGGTCACCTCCCCAGGTGCGCGGCCGTGCACGTGCTTCCGAGAAAAATATTCCAAGGCTAATTTTGTAATTTCATAGGCGACCAACCTTGACATATATGAAGCCCGGCTCACCCAAAAAGAGAGTATCTCTGCTTTTAGAAGAACTTGGGAGGCAAGAACACACAAGGAGCAAGACGAAAAATTCTTCTACGAGTTTTTCACCTTCTTCTTTTTCTTATTTCCATTGTTGGTTATGACTTTCTATATTGTAATCTTGCATAGCAGCATGAGTATCTAAACCCGTCATCTAGGGTTGATGGAACCAATTGTTGGATGAAGTCTTGATTATGTTTTGATACAATTGAGCCTTTATTACTCTATAAATTGTTCAACTATGAGTTTCTTGTGATTAATTGAAGGACCATTGATTAATCGTGTCTAGTTATCTGGTGTTGCTTGAGAAAGAACACTTGATTAGATTGTCGTTGAACAGTCCACTTTCGAGTTAGTTAAGAGATTAATTACGTTTAAAAGCAGGATTAGAGATAATGAAGCTTTGGTGTGATATTTATGAGTTGTACAAATTGTCAACTAGAGTAGTTTGAGAGAATACTTTTAGTAAATTATCGTAATTGATCGAGAGATAAGTACGGTAAACAAGAACTCATCATCTTTAGAGAGTGTTATGGCGAGATTATAACTAACGTGTCAGGAATTAATCCGACAACTGGGGAAATCAATAACACTAGATCCTTTTATCCTTGAATTCAATTTCATTCTTGCTCATTGATAGTTTTTATTGTCATTTTTCCTTAGTTAAATAATTTCTGTTAATTCTCAAATAAAATCCAGAACTCTGAAAATTGTCTGAGCTTATCATTAGCGATACTAAAAGTTGTAGTAAATAGGTTAGTTCCCTGTGGGATTCGACTCCGGACTCTTGAACCGGATTGTTTTTGTAGCGATCGCTTAGTCCTTTTTATAAGGCGTAGTTGGGCGTGATCACATCACAACTCCCAAGCCCTCGAATTAGCGATAAAGCATCAGAAGTGTAGTGAAATCCAGTGAGAAATGTCTTAAGACCTTGAGCTAGGAAAACATGTCCCAATGGAACAAGGTGAGATATATGACAGATAACATCTCCTAATAGGCAACTGCTCCCAAGGTATTGACATAACATCATCAATAACATGACAGATAACCATGCTTTAAAGCAGGTTATATTTAGGCATTCACATGACCAGCTTAGATTGTAACGTAGAAGTAATGAAAACATCACAAATTACATGCTTTACTATTCTACCAGCAAGTTCTATTCTTCCAGTGGTAAAATGACCTGCTCCCCGAGAAGGTGCTCAATTTTGCAAATGGTTCTATCTTCTTGTATTTGCAGGCGCAAATAAACTGCCAATCCATTTACAATTGAGTTAGTAGCCATTCATTTTTCCCGATTTACACATTTATAATCTCACCGACATGCTTTGAAGTGGCAGGTGAATTATAGGATGTAAATCAATTAGCAACATCGAAGTTATTTATTCATAAAAAAGTAATGCCAATTTATTGACTGATATACGGGCATAGAGGTGTGGATTCATCTAACAAATGTTTATACTCAACCCAGAATCCACATTTTTTTCTTTTTGGCCTTTAGCCCGAGTTTTGGACTTCGGTGGTGCGATAATAGTGGCGTCATACCAAGCTGGACTCAGCGCTAACACATTTACTTCCCTGGCGGCTAACACTTGAGAACCAATGCCGAAGGGCTCACGAAATGAATTACTACTCCTATTACGACGTGATGCCATAGGGTTTTTCCATTTCTACTACTAACTTTTCCTCCACGATCTTCATTTTTTGTTGTGGTGAGGTGAAATGTCCAAGCTTAAACAGTTTCAGAACTAGGGTTTTGTTAAAAATGTAAAGAGAATTGGAGTTTTAATCAGGCGTTGGCTGAAAAACTAAAGCAGCTACTAGCAACTACCACTGTGTAGTTGATTCAAATTTCTTTTGGGATTATTACTTAATGAAATTCAAGGAAATGTAGGAAAAACAAGTTTCTAGTTGTAGTTGGGTCGTGGAAAAACTATCAACAATCGTCAGCTTTATCACTAATGGTTCCATATTCATCCTCGACTTTTCCAAATACAGAGAAATAAATAAACAAAAAAACAAGAAAAAAAGAGAAAGAGAGAAGAGAAACTAACCTTGAATCGGACCATCCTCAAAAGCTTCACGCTTTCACCTGCATCAGCGAGAAGAAGGGAAGGCAGAACGGCAAGGGTTTTCCTTCTGTTTCATTGTAGAGCATTTCTGCTTTTTGGTTTTGACAAAGTTGTAGATAGCTTTTTGAATTTGTTTACTATAGTTTTTAGCAAACATCATTCTTCTAAAGTTTAATTATTGTATTTTATTGGAAATTTTTCCTTGTATAGCAAAGGTATACACCATATTAGAGTCTGGAACTAATTTATTGGGTTTTTGGACAAGTATGACGTTAATAGGTGTAAAAAAAAGAGAGACCAAAATATGTATAACGCGGTAATAAATCGTGCTATACATTAACAGTGTTATAGCCGCTAAGGTATAGCGCGGTTTATTACCGCGTTATACATGTATAGCGCATGAAATAACCGCGCTATGCTGACACCACTTGACGGAAAGGTATAGCGCATGAAATAACCGCGCTATACCTATATAGCGCATGAAATAATCGCGCTATACATAAAAAATTTCAAGCCATTTCCTTATATAAAGGGGTTAGGATTTTATGAAAATCCATTCAAAAAATATTCTAACTCCCGTTCAAACTTTGCTTCTAGTTAAATTCTCAAGCATTTTTTCATAATGTCTGAAGAGCGAAGAATAAGAGTTTCATTATATTGGGGAGTGAGGTTGTGATGGAGAATAACTCTATGAGGTACAATTTATCTCCACATTGTCATGTTAAACTGCCACTTACAATGGAGTACGATACATTGGTATCGTTGTTATGCAAAAAAATGAGTGTGAGAAAACGTTCGGTGAAACTTAAAGTAACCGGAAGATATTCGTATTCTGTCACTTCGCAAGGGGTTGCTTTTTACTCGGAGTTTAACATCGACGATAATGAAACTTTGAGGGATTTTCTGAGGACTTCGAATGAATACCGGGAATTTCTTGTAATCAAAATGTTGGATATGTACGTCAAGGTCGAAGACGTTCCCAACAATGAGGTTGCGCATAGTAGAGATAACCCCCAGTCAACGGGTGGCTATTCTGGAGCAGTTTTTACCGGACAGGTTCCGGATGAAAGAGTTTGTCTTGATTTAAACTTATCACCGCCGGCGAATGAGCAGCGAGGAAATAATTTCTCTCATGCTTTACATAATTCACAAGTTGAGTGGAAACTTCAATTTTCCTTTGTGTTACGATGTATATTTTTATTGTATTGAATATGTATTAACGCTCTTATTCCACAGAGGCTCCCGACCGGATATGAATTTTACAAGTTATGAACCCACACATAGTTGGAATATGCCTAGTTTTGGTGTGTTAGATCATGGTGGTCCATCCGGGAGTCATCACCTACATGAAAACGTCCATCATGGAATTTCATCACATTACGACTTGTAAGTGAAGTGATACAGATGTATGGAAAGTATTTATTAATTTCAGTAGCTTATTATTTTGTTGGTTGTACAGTGAAAACGAGCAAGTTGAACCACATGTCCTCACTTAATTTCCCGAAGACGACGTATTAAATCGAGATCTGGCAGATGCACAAAGTGAGGAAGAGAACAATGATTACGACAACAGTGTCGAGGAATCTGGAGACGAGACACCCTTCCCTCGTGAGGATGGTGATGATGAGGATGAGAATGAAGGACCTGATTTGACGAGGGAGTATGCCCCCCTACTAGACGAAGAGTGTACGAGTCCTGAGTGCCATTTCATTCAAGCGAGATTCCTTACGTCGTAACTTGCCAAGCATGCTGGATGTGGAAGCTTTCAGGGATTTTGATGAAATTCGGACATCAATATGGGATGAGTCTAGACCAACGGTGTTGGAAAAGGGTATGTTTTTTCCTGATAAAGCGCACGTAAGCAGGGCTTGTAAAATGAACAACGTAAAAGAGTGTCGTGAGATGCAGGTATGGGAGTCAAGTCCGGATGTATATAAGGTTGATTGTCGCAGGTGGTTTTGGCCATGTCATTGGATGTTGCGTGCGAGCAAGAGGAAGACAGGTCTGTGGAAAGTGGGTAAATACACTCCCACCCACACATGTGAAATGGACACATTCAACGGGAATCACTTCAACTTGGATATTGACTTGATTTCTCTTGTCCTTATTCCACACCTTGAAGCATCCATAAGGTATAAAATCAAAGAGTGCATTACCACAATCCATCAGGAATATGACCATACCATTACCAAAAGAAAGGAATATCTCGGTCGCAAACGAGCGTTTGAAATTTTCTATGATAACTGGGATAAGTCATTTGCAGCTTTACCTTAAGTACATGACCGCGTTGCAGCACTTTAACCCCGGGACGGTTGTTGAATGGAAGCTTGAGCGGAGTCCGAGAAAACCAGAATATATATTTAATTACGTGTTTTGGGCGTTTAAACCAGCAATTGATGGTTTTTTGCATTGTCGACCTGTAATATCCATAGACGACACTCATGTCTATGGAAATTACGATATCAAGCTGTTGATAGCCGTTGCAGTAGATGCTAATGGACATATATTTCCTCTAGATTTTGTTGTTTGTGCCAATGAAAGCCAAGAGACACAGACATTATTTTTGAACCATTTGAAAGAGCACGTTGTCAAACAGCATTCCGATATTTGTCTATTATCTGATCGGCACGGTGGAATCTTAAGTTATGTGGAGAACTTGCCTGCATGGCAAGAACCTTATGCCTACCACCATTATTGTGTGAGGCACTTTAAGGCCAAGTTCCAAAAGGCATATACCAACAAGGATCTGCATGATTTGATGTGGATGGTAGCAATAGACCACCAACAGCATAAATTTCGGAGGCACATGGAATCTATCAGGCAAGAAGACGAGGCAGCCTATCGTTGGTTAATGCGACATCACCCTGAAAAGTGGACTTTGCATGCGGATGGTGGCAGACGATGAGGAATTCTGACTACTAATGTGTCGGAGTCTTTCAACGGGTTATTGAAGTCGGCAAGAGGATTGCCTGTCACTGCCATGGTGCGGATGTCATTCAAGCAGATGGCAGAAAGGTTTGTTGAAAGGTCTGCAGCTGCAACGTCATTGATGGAAAAAGGGTGTTGAATTTATGCCAATGCCGATGAAGAGATTTGAGAAATACAGGCGTCGAGCACATTGGCATTCATTTTTGCAGTATGATAACGAAAGAAATGTTTTTAAAGTTCGCATTGTTATCCATCAAAATCGGGGAAATAATGTACATACTGTAAATGAATCTACAAGGTTATGCTCTTGTGGGAAATGGTCCATCTACCACATGCTTTGCTCACATGCCATCAAGTGCTTTCAACGTGTTTGTTTAGGTATAACCAACTACGTTGATCAACAATATAGTGTTGCCAAGTACCTAAACACCTATAGTGGGCAGATGCAGCCAGTGGGTACTGAGCATTATTGGCCGCCGGAACCATTTAAAATGGTGCGTAACAAGTCCTATTTGCTTCGAATACAGGTGCAGAAGAGAACGTGTATACAGAACCAAATGGATGTTAGTGATACAGTTTATGCGCGCAAATGTGGTATATGCTCGCAAACAGGACACGACCGTCGAAAATGTCCTTCGGCTGGTTCGGGTGGCAACAGTAATCAAGCTCGTGGTGGGTGTTCTTCTAGTGTACCCAAATATCAATGAGTTTATATTGTAATAATTAGTTATTTTGTTTATGTTGCAAGATTTATAAAATAAAATTATGTTTGTTAATTATGAGTTGAACTCTTCCATTTCAGTTTTTAAAAGTTGTTTCGTACCCGTCAGAATCTTTAACACGCAAAGCATAGGGCGGTTATATACTACGTTATGTGTATATATATTGCGGTTAAATACTACGTTATGTGTGTTGTCTTGTCGAATTGAAAAAGCTGCCCAACTGACAAAAAGTTATTTCATACCTATCAGAATCTTTAACACGCAAAGCATATCGCGGTTATATACTACGTTATGTGCATATATAGCACGGTTAAATACTACGTTATGTGTGTTGCCTTGACTATAAATAACGGGCTCATTCTGCACTCAACAATAACTAATAGCAAATCTTTCAAGAAAATCAAGGTTTTTTAAACGATGTCACAAATGGTTGAACATCCTTATGTACCAAGGTGCGAGTGCGGCAAAAAATGCAGTTGTTGGGATAATGGTGAAGCTGGACGCCGCTACTGGCACTGTATGAACAAGTTTTATAAGGTTCCCGACGAACCTATTTGCAATTTTGAGGTATGGATTGATGAACCTTGTTATCAAGAATGCTACAAAGAATGTTTGTAGTATCTTCATAATTTGTGTTTAAAACAGTGGGAACGTGAAAGACAACATAAACGAGAAATTGAGGAGGTGGAGGCGAAACTAAAAGAGGTGGAAGAAGAAAAAAATAGGATGGAAGAACAATGTAAGTGCTTGGAGCAAAGAATATTGGGCGACAGGGACTAAACATTGATATGTATGTGTTTAGTGTACTACTTTATTTTTATTTTTCCCTTGTCATGTAGTTTCATTAGTTGTACTGAATTTTAATTATGTTAAGTTTTAATGTGTGTGTTTGTGTTGTAGTATTAAACTAAATAATGAACGGGGTTTTATACAAGTAATGCGCATATTAAATAAACATAAAAATTGTTGTTATTATTTACATCAAATATTATTTGCATCGAATACAAAAAAAAGGAAAGAAAACCAATGTATCCCTCATCCGGTGTGCTTCAACGCATCCACTGGCCGGAGGCGCATCCCATCCCGCCCGGGTACGCTATCAGGATCATCATCATCAAGTCGCCTCTTTATAGCCGGATGCGCTGCAGGATGATCATCAGTAGAAACCTAGAAAAGATTAGTCAGCTCGGTATAGGAAAATACATATTAAGTCACAAGAATTTAAATTGTCTTACCATGGTCTCATCGGGCTCCAGAATGTAATCATATGTCGCATCCATGTCAACATCGCACGAAGGGGCCTCTGTAACAGGCGGGGATGAAGCCTTAAAAAAGGAAATTAATAAAGTTATGGAAAATAATGGAGAAGAATAAAAATAAATTTAAATTCAATATTAATAAAACCATACTTGCGCCTGTGATGATGAGCCATAACTCAGTCGGCGGCCACTATGCAAATCTCGGGTCGGGCGATCCTCAGCAACGGTAGATGGGCCTGGGAAGTATCTACCCCAATCCACTCTAGCAAGGTCCGTGCCTGTGATCAATAATGGACCTGATGGGGTCACCTGCGAAGTCCCTGGAGTGAGATGCATCCCAAGGCTATATGACGGCATGCCCGTCACATGTAGGCCACCCGATAGATCAGCAACAACATCATCAGTAGGGGCCTCAACACCCCCTTGTTGGGAACCACCCCATCTCCGCCCACCACCTCGTCTGGCACCCCCACCTCTTCGGGCACCACCACCTCGTGTGACACCCCTATCTCGCTGGTATTTCCTTGGCTCCACATAATCAGGCTTGTGTCCCAAGCGTTGATCCTCTCGGGCTCGCTGCAGTGTCCGGGCAGCCACCTCTACAAATCGTCGGCCGTAATCATGCAGAGCGGCCGCAGAATCGCGGACATGCTCCTGCATCTGCAGTCCCATCTGATAGACTGTATGTAGTCCAATAGCCTGCACAAAGTATAAAATTTAAACTACATATATTGCACTAAGTTACAGTTATATAATTAATAATAACAGAAAACATACTAGGGCCTCGTGCCGCCCGGTGTATGGAACGTACCGACCGCCAGCCTGATGAATGGGATTCCCGACAAAAAGTCGGTCGGCCGAGCAATAATCTGGTAGGCCACCTATCAAGTCGTCGTTGTATCGCGTCCAGATGAACTATCAAATAAGAACATAAAATGTGAGTATGCGCAACACTAAGTTAATCTATACCAAGTAAGTTTAGGTACATATTTACCTGTGCGCCCTCCAGCAGATCCAACACATCCTGCGGAGGGGGAGATTATGATGAGCATCATACTCTCGTGCAATTCTACCGCGGAGAACCCACCTCCTAGCTAGAGGGAGAAACAGAGGTGGTACATTCGGAGGTAATGGTGGTAGAGGTGGCTGAAACTGCAGGAACCGCTCCCAGGCCCAAACCTAACACACAAAGTTGACGTAAGGTTTAAGATAAATTCTAACTAGGTAGAATTGGAACTAATGAACATATTATTTGAATATGTTGTCACATGTAGAAGCGGCAGAAAACCACAAACGTCACTATGGGTTCCCATGCTCGCCCGACACATCTGCCTGTACATATAGGCGAGAACAACAGCACCCCAGCTGTACATTGGTAAATCATCTAGCAGTTGAAGATGATGACGAAATTGCAGGCTGACTAGGTTCCCCGAAGTGTTCGGCAACAAGACTCCCCCAAATAGAAGAAGCAACAAAAACCTCGTATACCGGTGAATATGTAGCTCGTCCGTATTGCAGGTGATGTCGGGGTGCAGTATCTCCAGGTGTTGTCTAATAGCTGTCAAACTCATCCGACAGGCCCCCGATGATGCAGTCTCGTCCTGTGGCATGAAACCTGTGAGCTGCTGCAGCATGTCCAAATAATGCCCACGCACCATATATCTCATATGTTGAGGCAATGCAACGACCAGTCCATCAACGGGCATGCCATATAAAACCTCCACGTCCTGCAGCGTGATGGTGGCCTCGCCAATGGGCAGGTGAAAAGTGTGCGTCTCAGGTCGCCACCGCTCAATCAATGTCGTGATCAAAGCCAGTCGAGCTGCAGCCGCCCGATCTCAAAAAATCCTATAGATACCCGTATCCTGCAGGTGCTGGACTACACGGGGATGATCTTTGTCCCTCATAAAATCCCACAGGTCATCCACTCTCCTGGCCCGGAGAGTAAGGGACAGTAACTCTCCCTCCCATACGTGGGCGGACCTATGATCGCCCCGTAGCACTAATAGCTCATCGGAGTAAGGTCCGGGATGTATAGGCGGCACGTCCATGTCGTCAACTGTAAATTAAACAACATTATAGTATGTTTAATCTGTAAATTAAATAATTAATTTTTAGAGTTATACAATATTTAATTGGACAGTGCATATATATCTATGGGCTCCAGGCTCAATATTTGAGGCCCAGTAGCACCAAACTATCATGAATAATTATGTGTGTCCATTTCAATATTTTTATAATTTTGTGTGTTTGCTTTATAAATTAAATTATTAATTCTTAATTATTTAATTGGACAGAATATATATATCTATGGGTTCCAGGCTCGATATTTGAGGCCCAGTAGCACCAAACTATCATGAGTAATTATGCGTGTCAATTTCAATATTTTTATAGTTTGTGTGTTTGTTTTATAAATTAAATTATTAATTATTAATTATTTAATTGGACAAAATATATATATCTATGGGTCCAGGATCGATATTTGAGGCCCAGTAGCACCAAACTATCATGAATAATTATGTGTGTCAATTTCAATTTTTTTAAAACTTTGTGTATTTATTTTATAAATTAAATTATTAATTCTTAATTATTTAATTGGACAAAATATATATATATATATATCTATGGGTTCCAGGCTCGATATTTGAGGTCCAATAGTACTAAACTATCATGAATAATTATGTGTCAATTTTAATATTTTTATAATTTTGTGTGTTTGTTTTATAAATTAAATTATTAATTCTTAATTATTTAATTGGACAAAGTATATACATATGGGTTCCAGGATCGATATATTGAGGCCCAGTAGCACCAAACTATCATATTATCTTTCATCTATTAGTATAAGAGATACTTAAACTACAGAGATTCTACGCTAAAATACTCTACATTTTACTACGCTAAAAGGATCTCTTACTACGCCAATAAATAATCTAAACTAAATATAAATAACAAATACATTTTAATCACATAACATTCACGAAACTACATATAAAACAATAAAGATATTAATTAACATTTTTAGTTTCCAATATAACATACTAGTTTCTCAATACTAGTTTTCAATATAACATACTAGTTTCGCAAACAAAACACAAAACGACATGGAAACACATTCAAGTCAACTAATATGCATTATTATATGAGTTTCGACATAAACTAAATCGGAATACCTCAATTTATAGAAATCGAAAAGTGGAGAAGTTGAAAATTTAAGTCCAAAACGAAGTCACAACAATATAATGCTTTGCTAGGGTGTGAGACCTACGTGCTTGTCTTTTTTTTGTGATGGGTGGGACCCACGGTATTTTTTTGGAGGAAAAAAATGAGGGGGGGGGAGC
>ML371636.1:35625-45962 GCA_005239525.1 Nicotiana knightiana | reverse complement strand
GGGGATTTTAAAAATGGGGTTTTTGTCGTTTGGTGAAGAAAGGGACTATATAATAACAGGTATAACGCGGTTATTTCATGCGCTATACCATTCCATCAAGTGGTCTCAGCATAGGGTGGTTATTTCATGCGTTGTACATGTATAACGCGATAATAAACCACTATATATCTTAACGACTATAACATTGTTAATGTATAGCGCGGTTTATTACCGCATTATACATATTTTGGTCTCTCTTTTTTCTTACACCTAATTAATGTCATACTTGTCCAAAAATCCAATAATTGGGTTCCGGACTCCACCATATTATTCTAAATTAAAATTATTTTAAAATATTTTTTTCTAAAACTATCTTTTATATTTTATAGCAAAATAAGTATTTATGGTATATACTACCACTGAGGCATGAAATACGCTATTTATGTTTTTTTCCTCTCTTACACAGCTTGACATACCTATTTTTAAGGTAACTGTCGTTAATGTATTCATGAATACATGGCGCGAATATATGTGAATACAACTGAACTGCCATGATTTTAGGCGCTTTTTACTGTTGTATTCATTAATACAGCAACGGGAATACATGTGAATACGTGCGTGTACAGCTGGACTGCCCTGATTTTAGGCATTTTTTGTTTTGTATTTATGAATACATGACGCGAACACATGTACGTAGAACTGGACTGCCCTGATTTTAGGTGATTTTTACTGTTGTATTCATGAATACATCAGTGCAAATACATGTGAATACATGCGCGTACAACTGGACTGCCATGATTTTATGGGCTTTTTGTGGTTGTATTCATGAATACATGGACTACCCTAATTTTTAGGTATTTTTTGTTGCTGTATTCAGGAATATAACATCGAGAATACACTACCGTAACAACTGAATAGTAGTTTTAAGAAGTAATTATGTATATAGTAGCTATAGGCAGTTAATGGGGGAAGTGCACAGTTAGCTAGTAATAAGACATGTATTTACTTTTAAGCCATTGTTTAAGATATCCTTAGTTATTAGTCACTGCTTTAATAAACTTTTACCCGCCCGGACGAAAATACCTTCTGCTCATAAAGTTCAAGACCAATCCTTAACTTATGATCTTGTTACTGTAAGTTCAGGACCAAATGTCCTTAACTTATGAGCTTGTTACTGTAACTTCAGGACTAGCTGCCCTTAATTTATGAGCTTGTAAGTCTAAGTTTAGGACTATCTGTCCTTAACTTTTGAACTTGTAACTCTAAGTTCAGAACTACATGTCCTTAACTTTTGAACTTGGAACTCGAAGTTCAAGACTACTTGTCCTTTATGCGCTTGTAACTCTAAGTTAAGGACTACATATCCTTAATTTTTGTGCTTGTAACTCTAAGTTAATGATCAAGTATCATTAATTTTTGAACTTCCAACTCTAAGTTCAGGACCAAGTGTCCTTAAATTATGAGTTTGTTACTGTAAGTTCAGGACTAGCTGTCATTATTTATGAGCTTGTAAGTCTAAGTTAAGGACTACCTGTCTTTAGTTTTTGAGCTTGTAACTCTAAGTTTAAGACTACCTATCTTTACTTTTGAACTTGTAACTCTAAGTTAAGGACTACATATCCTTATTTTTTGAACTTGAAACTCTAAGTTCAGGACTATTGAATTCAATATAAATATTTAATACTTTTTGTATGTTTACAAAGTTGAATTGATTTTGTAGGATTTGTTGAACATGTTCTTCAAAGATGTATACAAACCAATTCCAAACAAGTACAACTTGGTATTAGCTATGTTGTGGCGTCACCCAGAGAATGTGGAACTTGAGAAGGTGAAAGTTAAAAATCAATACTTATTAAGAGAAGAGTTAAAAATCAGTAATGCATTATTTGTGTTTTATGGGAAAAGGGGATTCATATGTTACCCTTCGTAATTTTGGAATAAAGGATAAGAAAACTTAAGTTGGAGAGAAAGTTGTTCACTACTGTGCGGCGGGGTCAAAGCCATGGAGGTACATTAGCAAGGAAGAGAACATGGACAGAAAAGAGATAGAAGAAAGAGTAACACCGTCTTTTCATATTAATTTTAATACACTAATGGTTATCCACACAATTTTTACGAAATTAATAGCCACTAAACAATACTGATTTTGTAACCATTTTAGATTACTTCGCCTTGAACATGTTCATTTCAATTATTACGAAGTATTTTTACGTTTTTGTACCTCCCATTGAAAGGATCATTATAATTTGGAAATTATAATAAAAAATAAGAAATTTGGAAAAGAGATTTACTAATTTTATTATCTCATCTTAAACTAAAATAATTAACAATTTTATTAGTTAAAAGGTTATTACATTCATAACATCAGCAATTCACCGTACAAGAATATATTGAGATTCTTTAATAAATTAAAAAAGGTCAACCAATGAATAAAAAAAGAATATTTTATAAAAATTAATTGTAGTAACAATTTTATCCATATATGCAACAGAAAAGAAGATGTAAGTAGATCAATATTTCACATGTATTTAGAGTTTCAAGCTTTTTATAATAGTATAAATAGATAGATAGATTCATGTACATTTTATAGTCATGGATAAAAATACTATAAGGTATGGTTATTAATATTAAACAAAGATCTGATATGATATGAAAATAAAGATCATTTCAATCCTTTTTAGATGTTAAAATAACGTAGCATTTGACTTGTGACTTTAAAAGTTTTTTCTCCTATTTCCTTTTTATTCTTGAATACTTTTTTTTTTTTTACTTCGATATGCTATAAATTACTGTTTCCTCGATGCAGCTATAGTCATGAATAAAATTCATTTTTTTCCCTCAATAACTTGGCCAAACAATTTATTTTTCAAAAATAAACACTACTAATTTTCAGAAGCTTGCCCAATATTATGTACTGTGTTATATGACCTCATAGTACTTTTCCTAAGTAAAGATGTTCAATTCAAAAAAAACAAAATTAAAAGACTCATTTGTCATGTTTCTTCAAAATAAAATGTTAACATCCAGATAAGGAAATAGTACGCAATTCTATTAGCAAAATACGCAATAAATTATTGTCTACTATGCTCTTACCGGGAAATCTAAAATGGAAAAAACTTTGGTAAATGAAAAATAGCACAATGCATATTTACTTTGTCTGAATCTTTTGAGTTTTTGCAATCTACTTTTCTAAGTCAAATGTTCAAAACTTACTGTAGTATTTTTGGTGAGCAGATCAACAAAAACCGGAGTTTGTTCATACTTGTGTTGTACAGAGCATTGTTCAGCAGAAGGTTTGCTTCAGTGAAGCTGATGCCCCTTCAAAGTCAAGTTGAACACGACGTATTTCGTCAGAAATGGCAGTCTCTTTAGATCTCAATAAAATGATCTCTTGATCCTTCGTCTCCATCGTGTTCTTGGCAAACATAAGTTCTTTCTCCAGCTCATTTACCTTCATAGCAATCTTGCTGATCTCTTTCTCAGCTTCTGCTCTCTCAAGAATGCAGTCTCTGATTCTGCCCTTTATTTCATCCAATTTGTTTTCGAATTGAATTTGCCTATCGCTGTTCAATAGTAGATCGTCCAATGGACATTTAATCTGCATAACATCAAATCCACACTCCTCCAAGTCCTCGAGGGATGTCAGAATGTCATTGATGACCATTGAATTTTTAAGATCAGCAATGGTTAATTTTGATATCTTATCGCCAAGGAAGGCGTACTTTAGCATCTTTTGCAAAGCTAGCTCTTCTCGTTTCTCTTCCTCATGTTCTGCTAAAGGTGAGAAATGTGGATTTTGTGGAATTTTTGTAAATATTTCCATAGATTCAAGTGATCTCCAAACAGTGGAATTTTTCTGAAATGGCAGTGCCGGACTCCGCTCAGTGATGGAACTAAGAGCAGCATCTGGCCATTCATTAAATTGCCGAGAACCGGTTCCAGTACATGGCTGGACTGCTGTAGGAGAAGCTCCTGCAAATGCTGACTGATTAACCATGCAACTACCGGGGTAAAAGAATAAAGTGGTTTTGATGTAAAACAACAATAGAAAACTGCAAGTTATCAGAAATGAAAGGCACAAACACCAGAGTTTGGCAATTTTTAGTTGGAACTATGCAAATTTTTCGCTCTAACCAAACAGTTCAGTCTCCTATGGTGGAAGGGGGAAGGAGGAGCTTCATTGATTGTTGCATGTGAATATGAACATTGGAGTTGTCAATTCTAAAGCTCAGGAGGCTGGTTCAACTACAAATTTGACTGGTAGTGGTTATCTTCCATCTAATGCTTAAAATTTGGAAACCCAGTTATAGTTTTTCAAGGAATATACTAAAATGATAGTAGAAAAGTTGCTAACTAATCAGGAGGAATAAAATTAAAAAATTTCATATTCTTTTTCATTCTTCATTTCTGAACTATTATGAAGGTCGAGCTTCTATCAAACTATAAAGTTCAATTAAGCTCATATTCATAAAACCCATCAATAACCTACTCAAATCTTGCACAAACGCCTTGATATTCGGCTTGACTATGCTCAGCTGCAGCCCTTGTCTTGGAATTAGAAATTAATAACAACAAAAAACCCAGTATACTCCACCAGGTGAGGTCTGGGGAGGGTAGTCTGCACGCAGACCTTACCCCTACCTAACATGTAGAGAGGCTGTTTCTAACAGACCCTCGGCTCAGGAAGGGTAATAAGTGGATATCAAGAAAGGAAGAAAGAGGGAAGAGAAAAGAAAAAGGGAGAGATAAAGGATAAGTAGTACCAAATACTAGCAACAAGGGATACAATACCTGAGGCGAACAAAACCACATAACGTAATAAAAATGTAAGAATATGAAGGGACATGCGTGCTACTAAGACTATCGGTGAGCAACTAAAAACTACCCACTAACCTTCTACCTTAATCCTCGACCTCCACACCCTCCTATCAAGGGTCATGTCCTCACTAAGCTGAAACAATGTCATGTCATGTCTAATCACCTCTCCCCAGTACTTCTTAGGCTTACCTCGACCTCTTCTCAAAGGACAGCAAATTTTAGATACCTCACTTTCTCTTATTTTAAGAGTGTCAAACAACGTAGGAAGCTTGGAGTTCTTCATACTTCCGGAACAAAAGAGGTCTAATTAAACTTTCTAATTCAACAAGCAGGAAAATTTAACATTAGAATACTATTTTTTTGAGAACCATAAACTTTGAAAAAGAAAACAGATAACCTGCAGCTCTTGTTGTTAGTTGCAGTTAGATATTGAGGATGCCCAATTTTAGAAACTCCTCTCTAATATTTACATAGTACTATCAAGTAATGCAGGAATGCTGGAGGTCATACTAAAACTCTTGCTACAAGGGAGGTCTGACTAAACTTTCTAACTAAAGATTAATTTAACATTAGACACAATTTCTTTGAGAACCATAAATTTCGAAACAAGATGCCTAACACGTAGGAATTACTAAACAGTGTTAAGATGAGCACTTGCAAACATGAATCCTGAAGAAAGTAGAAATACTGCATTAATTTGAATTGAGAAAGCACGTTTTACCTGCAGAAATACTTATCTCATCGGTTGAAGTCAGCTTAATTTGATTTATTGCATTTTGTTCGTTAACCGTGTCATGGAGAGTGCTCCCAGGTACTTGTGTCTCCACACCTGTCATCGAGTAGAACATTTTACAATGACGCAATGAACCCAAAAAAAAGAGAGTACCAAATCAGTTACCTTGTAGCACTGTCAATGATCCATGGTCAGACAGATTCTTAGTACTTTCTTTGCTGCTCTCCTGAATGAGAAAGAACAGAAGACAGCACCATAATCAATCAGAAATAAACAAAAAAGTGTATCTATGGAGAAAAGAAACAGAACTCAAA
Source organism: Nicotiana knightiana (assembly GCA_005239525.1). Classification (NCBI taxonomy): domain Eukaryota; kingdom Viridiplantae; phylum Streptophyta; class Magnoliopsida; order Solanales; family Solanaceae; genus Nicotiana; species Nicotiana knightiana. The sequence goes on along the minus strand of ML371636.1, from coordinate 40,118 downwards.
CATATGGAATACATATTTCTATCAGATACATATCATCAAAATCTTTATTTTGGCCCATACTGTACGTAAAATCTATGCATCGCCGTGCATTATTCTGGTACTATGTATCATATCCAAATGCTGATGATAGATTCTAAGTACTTAAAGATTTGATGCAGATGAATGAGCACCATAATAATATGTTACCTCAACCGTCTGAACTTTTGGATCACTTATCTCCCCATCCTTATCGCCAGTGCGCTTGAGAGAATGGACACCGGGATTTTTAGCCGCTAGGATTCCCACATCCACAGTCCCAATATCTTCTTCGTTCAGCTCTCTGTCGACAATCTTTTCAACATCTCCTTGTGTACTGCAGTCTGCACCCACAGTTTAGTTGAGTTCTTCACAGGTAATGATGAGTACCAACTACCAACTACCAACTAGGAAGAGGAAAATTTACAGTCACTTACCAATATCGGTAGAATGTACGATCCCAGCTGGTGAACAATCTACATTTTCTTCCATGGCATGACTTGATTGATTATTTACTGAACCAACTTTTCTTGCTCTCCTAGTCTGCAAAGTTAACTCAAATTACCAAAACACTCAAGCTCTAGAGAATTATTTCTCCTTTTCTCCAACTATGATACATTTGGTATGTAAATCAACAGCCGTCATCTTAACACAGCTGAAAACAATCATATGTTAACCCTGCTGAATAGGTTTATCTTGAGAATCAGATAATCTGAATATTCTAAGTTGATGATTATACAAGACATATTAGAAACCAGTTAAGTTAATTTTAACATAGATCAAATCTTACAGCTTACTATCAAAGTACATTGAAGAAGCAAAATTAGTTCAAGTCGCAAGATATCAAGACAAGAGGAAGTAAAATTAATTAGATTTCGGCTGGTCAAACGGTAGTAAAAGTGTCATTCTTTTTCACAGTTGACAAACTGAAACAAAAGATTGACAATAATCCAATTTTTTTGAATATTTCCCACATGTTACCAATAATTTTCCTGCTTGTCCAAAGAATCAGGAAAAATTACACTCTACCAGTTATTGTGGAACAGTCCTAGAAAGCAAAGGAGCATAGCATATAACTAGCAAATCAATTATGATTATAAGTCCTTCCATCCTTGTCAACTAAGAGAGGATCACTCTATCATCTCTTGCACTCAAATTGTACCTTAGATAAATGATAAAAGACCTATAGAAGTCCAAACAGGATAGAGCAAAAAAAAAAAAGGCAAATGAGTTATCATGCAAAATATGAGAAGAATGACACATGAGCTAAGAAGAAAATGGTAGAAGTCCCTTACGAGTACCTTCCAAGAGACCAAAGGCCCGGGAAAATGTTGATTCCCCAATGCTTCAACAACAATTTTTTTGGTTTTTAACTTCTTCAAAGGCTGTACTACATCACTTCTAGATTCAGAAATCTCCAGATTCTTTTTAGCATCTGATATCCCGTTGTTGGTCTGATCCTTTGCAGCAGTTGCACTTCCATCTTGAAGAGCCGTCTGATATCATCGGCATAAAAGCAAGTAATTTTGTTACTTAATGATGTACTATCCTGAAAGAAACGACTCTAGTCACTAGCTGTGAATAATCAATGTAGCATCACAACTCCAAGCCCTCGAATCAACTATAAAGCATCAGAAGTATAGTGAAATCCAGTGAGAGATATCTTTAAGACCTTGTGCAGGGAAACATTTCCCAATGAGAACAAGGTGAGATGTATGAAGCGAGAACTCAGAAAAAAGACATCAAGCACAAATTTGATAGCCATATCATGGTATCTCCAACAGGCAACTGCCCCCAAGGTTCGGACGTAACATCATTATTAAGACAATAAATAACTATGGAACTTAAAACCAGGTTACGTATCATGTGACCAACTTAGATCGTATCATAGAAGTCACGAGAACTTCACAAATCACACGCTCCACCATTTTACTAGCAAGTGCTATTCTTCTAGTGAACAAAATGACCTGCTCCCCTTGAAGGTGTCCAAGCAGGTGCCCATAAACTTCCACTTGATTTATAATTGAATTAGTAGCCATTCATGTATCCTGGTTAACATATTTATACTTGCCAACATGCTCAGAAATAGCCGTTCAATTATAGAAGGTGTAGATCATACTTTAGCAATGTAGAAGCTAGTTTTTCATAAAATAGTACTGCCACATTATTTCCTCTGACGTTGTTGATGTTCCGAGAAGACTTGCGCTTCATTTACCTTAAGTAATCCACTTCAGTAACAACCATATTGTATAAGACTCGTTGCGGTTCACGCTATCTTTCTCCAAGTAGTTCAAAGCAGTAAAAGTTTGCAAATATAGCAACACATAAAGAAGCACTACTTCTTCTGGTGTACTTGCATCATTTATTCCAATTTTAGAGCAATAAAATGTTGCAACTATTTTAGAACTACAAAAAAAGGGTATCTTTGCATAATTAATGTGACAAGTAACCAAAGTCAGTAAGTTTAACTAATCAAACTGATAAATATTCTTAATAAACTCGGATTCCCTATATTTATTGCATGTATAAGTGTCATTAATTAAATTGCTTCTAAATACAGATAAAGTAACATTTTAAAAAGGAAAGTGCATCGCATAAACCGGGTGGAAAGGGAGTACATTTTGGTGTGGCGTGACGGCCCGTTTCCAATTTCCATCAACCCAATCAAGATGGAACCTCAAGTCACGCTGAGAAAACTCGAGCTCCTCATCCGGATCCTTGAAAGCGACCTGGAACTTGCAACCTATACTACCAGTACCAGTACCAACAACACGAACAACAACTCCAGTCCACCACCCTGCAAGATGAAATGCATCAACAACGTCGGTCACTCGAAAACACAGGCGCTCATCCTCCATCCAAGTCGGCGGGGCAGGCCGTAAAATGGACCGTTTTCTAATGTACTCACGTAAAGGTGTAGACCCATCTTTATCATCCAATAAATGCTTATACTCAACCCAATAACCCCATATTTTTCTTTTGCTTTTATTAGACGAATCACTATTGTTCGAAGCCGGAGTTATGGACTTTGGTGGTGCGATTACAGTGGCTTCGTACCAAGCTCCACTGTACCCTTTTTCTTCTGTGCTGACTTCGACTTCAGAACCAATGCTGAAGAAGGGTTCAACAAATGAATTATTAGTAGGTGATGATACATCGTTTTCCATTTTTATTACTTTTTCCTCAATTATCGGCATAGTTGCCGTGGTGAAATGCTATAACAAAGGCTAGGGTTTTGTGAATTGTGAGGAGAATTGGAGTTTTTAGGTATTGGCATGGAATTGAGCTGCTATTAACGCTAGCTCTAGGTATTTGATTCAAATTTCTTTAGCGGAAATTCAAGGAAAGGAGAGAACAATGGCGGGAAGTATCTAGAGAGCTTTTAACCCGAGAGACTCAGCAAGTACCCTCCCTTTTTAGCCCTTTCCTCAATTTTTATGAAGAATATAGGTGGAATGGCTGGCACCTATACTTAGTCCTATAATGTCATGTCGGTCCCCAACCTTAATAATTTATCAATTAAATATTTACACTCTTTCAAATCGTGTATAATAAATACTTATTATAGGAGATTATCCGTGCGTATAATACAATCTCCTACACGTAAGACGCTACTTCAAGAAAATTAAATCATGTAGGCTCCAGGTCATATTATTGAACCCCCTCCCCCCAACACAAATTTTTCTCTCATTTTACACTTACCCGCTTAGTTAGGGCGAAGAAAGTATGAACCACTTCTGTCTCCCCTCTCTTCTCTGTCATCGTTGTCGGGATTTTCATTGACCCATGTTGTTGCACCAACGGATTTAGAAACGGATAAAATGTTTGCCGTTTGAAACCGTGATTGTGAGCCAAATCCCGATGTTAGCAAATGTGTGGATGAAAACTGGGTTTGCATCGAAGATTTTGATTTTGTTAATGGTGGTTTGGTCCCTAATGAAGGCTGAGAGCTAAAAGGGGGTGAAACTTTAATTGATTCAGCGATGTCGTATTTAACGAGAGATGCGTACACGTTTTTCATGGAAGGTACGAGAAATTTGGCTGTATTTTTCGGGTCTACGAAAACTTCGTTTCCTACAGCAATGGATTCTGGGAGGGTTTTTGGGTAATAAGTTAGAATATTGGACTGAGCCCATGAATCAATGAAAGATTATTTTTCGACAGCGTCAGAGGGTTGCTCGTTGGGGAGAGCAACAATAACTGAAAATTTGAGCCAGAAAGGGGTGTGAGAACATTGAAATGAGTATCATAAAGCTTGATTCTGTTAACGTCTTGGATTTTGAGGAGCTGAACGACTTGGGCCGGCGAAGGAAAATTATTTGCGATTCGGTCATAGTTGATTCTAATGGATCCATAATGAGCAACAGAAAGCAAAGAGATAGAGAATAAAGAGAGAGTGGGGTGTTTTTTTTTTTTGGGAGGGGAGAGGGGTGGGCTTACAGGAAAAAAAGATGAAATGAGGTGATTTTTTTTTTTAG
>ML371636.1:7731-34956 GCA_005239525.1 Nicotiana knightiana | reverse complement strand
ACCCCTAATACATGAAAAAGAGATGAAATGAGGTGGGTATGGGGAAGAACAAATTACTTATTTGGATCCACCCATTTGCTTTTTTTTTACTTATTTTATTTTTCATTCTTATTTTAATGATTTTTTTTCTTCTTATTTTAATTAGTTCTGGTTCAAAATGTTCATATTCACGCTTATTATTCGCATGAACTACACTCACTTTGTCCATCTCAACCATTATTTTGTTACATGTGCTTGGTCAACGGTTAGAAGGGTTTGAATAATAGGTTTTGATCAAGTTAAAGTGTCTGAATGAAAACAAGTAAAGCAGGAAGACCGACATAACAAAGTGACACAAGTATAAGTGTCATTTAGGCTACTTTGCCAAGAATATATTCTGTTCAATTTCACGGATGTCCTTTTTTAGGACTTGTGTTTAATTTTATCTCCATTTTCAAATATTGCTAAAAAAGACTAGGAGAAATTTAGCAAAACTTCCTCCTCCGTTCGCTCATGAATTTTGATGAAAAATACTTGGTCGTACAGTAAATCTTAGATATGCATTAGGGGTTATTGGGGAAAAAATAAATACTAACGAAAATGAGATAAGTTCGTTATTTTTGGATGAAAAAAATATGGTCGGGATGCTTTTAATTTGTTTCACCAAGGTGTCAATGGTTCGATTTGGCCGATTAGTTTATAAAATTTATACCACATCAATTTTTGATTATTTTATTATTGACAACCAAAATTAGATATTTCAAAACCGTCCCAATCATGTTGGTTTCTCTTCGGTATCATTACGATTCGGTAAATTTTCGGTAATTTTTTTAAATGTCATGTAAAAATCACTAGTAAAATAAGAATGCAATAACATACGTACTTTTATAAGACTTAGCAAAATTTTGTACACATTTTTACAGTTTAAAAGGTGATGAATAAAGAAAATATGAAGTTTGCTATAGTATAGATCCATCAACTATTCTACATCAGCGTAAAAGAAACTAAACAAATACATAAATACATAAATCACACAAGTTGAAAGATATTAACCAAGCTAGGATTCAAGAATAAAGTCTACGGAAGATAAAAAATTCAAAAAGATAAATCTAAAGCATACAAAACAAAACATATTTGTTTACCCTAAAATCTGAGTAATAATTAAGTTATAAGGTTTTAAAGATATGTGATTTAGTCCGATACTAATTGAAGAACAATAGGATAAATATATGAGTTAAGTGAGTTGGATAGACCAAACCAACGTATCAACAGGTCTCGACCTCGTACCAAGATAACCTCGAGATGGACTCAGATGAACAGTAAAGTAAGTAAGGAGAATATTATAAAACTAAAGAACAATTCTGATGAACACAAAAGTAATAATGTATATTCTTTGTCAATGATTGATGACGTTTACAATGAATAGGCTCCCCTTTATATAATGGGGGAGTCCCAAATAAGGTACATTCATATTTCTGGAAAGGAATCTAATTTGTACAGCTGTCTAACAGCCTTGTACTAATTCATACAAATATGTTCCGGAATTTATGCCTTGAGCTTTGTGCAATTGCGGGAATCTCGCCCATTCTGTTCTAAACCCATAACGACACTATTTCGAGGTAAGCCATACTCGGTCTTAGTATAGTGTGCTTCGTTCCTCGAGCCTTGTACTCCATCATCGGGTTCGAGCTCGATCTATTGATCTCACTTGACCTAGTTCAAACTTGGGCTCGGGTGGCTCCTCGACCTCACAAAATCAGGCTTACCTGGTTTCGACCGTATACAGATAGTCCCCGCGTTTCTTAGAATAAAATGATAAGAAACAGTCTAAATCTCGAATTTTCGAAGTCCCAAATAATGACATGATCATTGTGACGTTGTCGCGCACCCTCTTTCCTCGCGGAGATCGGGTTTATGACATTCGGTTGGGACAACTCTTTCCTTTGGGAAAGGGGTTTGTATTTTTGAGAGTCGCCACCTAACGATTTTTAAAGGTGCGTTAGGACACCAAAGGGGTTCATTTACAACTACGTTGCTAATCTGAGATAGGGTAAGAGCTTGAAATTATCCTAAGGGGAAGGTGTTAGGCACCCCTCAGGATCCACAAGTGTGGTTCTCGGCCAAACAGCTTTTGTGAATTTGTACAACTAAATAAAGGCTCACATAAGAGGGGATTTGAGTCTTAAACATGCATATGTTTGTAAGAAATAGTAAAGAAGGTTAGATTTTGAAAAGATTACAATCTAAACATATAAAGGGCATCCTAGGTTTATGATAATATGGATCACATCAGTGTAATACCCGGTAATCACTCCCCAAAAGAGGGGCTACACGTGGTATTAGTGCACTGGTCATCATATCTATATTCTACCTTTCCCCACCCTGTGAAGGTAATTAAAGCGCGTGTTGGTCACGGAATCTATCTCGTGTTTTTACCCGTCCCTTCCTATTAACCCCGGAGGAACTTAGGACTTCTATCCTATAAGGGATGTTCTAGGCAGACCCTCAGGTTTGAAGAAAAAATACTAAGGCGACAGATAAGAACATGTAGGACTGCAATTAGGGGGGAAACACAGAAAAGCAGAAAAAAGGCACAAGTATACCTTCACAAGTAATGCAAATAGGCAGCACGACTCATACACAGTTAAGGTCTTTTGATTCAGTTCCTAAAACATGGTATCTAAATGATAATAACAAAAACAAATTTATTGCGTAACTCAGAGAGGAAGTCTTAACCAGTTTTATTTATTGATTTTATCTTGTTGATAATCAAGTAGCATACATAAAAAGACATATTTCTAGTTTTAACAACTTTGATTACCTAAGGCTCGCCTGGGCGTAGGACAAATGCTCAGTAATTACCCAGATTATTAAAGGAACTGTTTGAGTTGTTTTGCCTAAACATGATGTACTAAGGTGTTGCATCAAATGCATAAGTATCACTAATTGTTTAGAGACATGGTAAAACAGTTTTAGGTCATTTTTCATGCATTGGTAATTAGGCGGGGAATGAGTCCTAAAATATGATATCTAGTGCACAGATAGGGATGTAGAATGATGCATATACAAATTCTTAAGCAGGATTTCTAAATGCACAATAATTACAACATTAAGCATGATTTCAGAAGATGCAAGAGTGGCAGTTTATTTTAGCGTTGCTTACCCTAAACAGGATCTCTAAGTATACATGGCAGCATAGAGCATGATTGCAAAGTACTGGTTATTAACACATTTTAACGCAGGATTCTCTAAGTGATATGACAGTGAGATGGACATGTTGAAAACGGTAAGTATAAATCCTATGGAACATGATCTCTAATGTATGAAATGAGTCCTAAGCATTGTCTCTATTGCGCAAGTAGGAATATAAACCTAATAACATGTTCTCTACCCTTTTAATAGATAAAGCATACATAGTCACCCTTTCTCTCTCCACTATCCATCCCCAGAGTAGTTTACAAGTAGTTATTACAGGTCATTTGCATAAGTTACATAACTGAAATAAGAATAAAGAAGAAGTTATGCTATAGGGAGCCTACTGATAGGCCCAAAATCCCCAGAATGCCTCAAATGCCATTAGTTCACAGCCTTTCACATAATCTAGGTGCGTAAGAGTTCCCTAAGGATCTCAAATGATCCCGGGCAGTGCTCACACCCAAATTTCATAGCTAAGATAGAGTAAGTGCAGTGTGGAAAGGCCAATTCTTGTGTGTCAAAGTTCAGAGGAAGCTCAAGGGTCCCAAGGCAATGCTCACACAAGAGGGGCAGAACCTAGTGTCTAAGAGTATAGTGGAAGTGCTTGACATAGTTTTGAAACAGTTTGAAAATGAGTAGTTTGAAATAAGTTTTGGAGAACTGCAGATTTTGCTTTTAGTGAAAAATAGTTTGAAAGGGAAGAAGGTAAGACAATCAACAACTCAGAACCATATTAGCATGCATAGTGCAAGGAAGCAGTCACAAACAGGGAACGGGAAAATTGGGGACAAATAGTTCATATGTGAAATCATATATGCACACAGGTTAACACCAGAGAAGTACTACAGAACTTAAATAGTCATAGCAATTGTCTATCACAAAGGGTTCATGTCAGGAGCTTAACAACGTTAGATTAAGGGGTGCTAAATAGAGTTACACATTAGGTCCAGGGGAAGGGTTCAAGATTACATAGTAACTAGGGGTCACGAGTACATGCTTATAGTGTTAGGAATCAGGGGTAACGTAGAATTGTAGTGGAAACATGTAAGAGAGAGAGAGAGAGAGAGAGCAATAAACATGCTGAACTAAGGGGGGAAAAGGGGAAATCACATAGATAGAACATGCATGCTAATTGCAAGGTAAACAACAGAACCAAAAGTAGAAACATAAGAGACACAAAAGGAATCGTAATACAAACAGAAACATATTGTTTTGGATGCTGTAAACTTAAACTTAAAACATACCAGTTGAATGAAAGAATGAGTGCAAAGTGGAGAGCAATAAAGTGAAGAGAAGTATATTAGTATTGTGTAGAGCAATAGAACAGTAGAGCAGTAGAGCAATAGAACAATAGAGCAATAACAGTAGAGCAATAGAATAGTAGAGCACTAGTGTGTGTGTAAGAGAGTTTAGAACAATGTATTGTTCGTGTCTTGCTAATAAAAGAACAGAGGTATATAAATTTAAAAATAGGCAGAGACTATGGTAACAAGTACTAGTTTAGCATAATTATGGAAATAATACTCAATCAATCAGTATCAATTAGGGACCTGGACTCCCTTTAATTAGAGAGTCAAGTTCAAACGGGACAATCAGAGTTAAATAAGGGGAAGGCATCAATTATAAGCTGATTTCACCACAATAAGAGTAGTAAAAGCATGTGGCATGTAACAAAGACCAAGTACAAAATACTTCAAGTAAGGAAAATATATACTGAGTGTGTTTATAGAGTAAAAATATAAATTAGTTCTGGAAATTAGTTAAAGAATCACGGATGGGACTAAAATCACGAGGAATCAGTACTAATTGAGGAAAGTATACCACAAAAATAAGGAAACAATTCGAAGTCAGTACAGAATTACAAGGGACATACACAAAATCATATATTCAAAGAAAAATGTCACAACTTTACGAAGAGATGCACAGAATCAATAGAGTATTAGGTAAACAATCGCTAATCGAATAGTCAGACTTACTAAGCAACAAATAGCACAAAAATCAGAGAACCCCTAAGTAATACATCATAGAAACAATAGGAGGTTGAAAATCATAACAACAAAATTACAGAGAAAATCAAGAAGGTCATGCAGATTAGCAAACATAGCAAACAAGATGAACTAAAACCCTAAAATTAGGGTTTCACCAGAATAATTAAGGTAAAGAGGAACCTCAATCAAAGCTTTTAAAATCATACTGGGAATCATATATTAGTACTAAAAATCAGAAGATAAAGCGTTTTCGAAAGGGGTTGAGAAACCCTAGTTCTTTAAAAATGAAGAATCATTTGAAAAACAAAGGGGTATTAAAGAGAAAACAGGTGAAAACTTTAGAATAGACATAGATATGTCACAGATCTAGGAAGATCGAAATATCTTAAAGCTAGGGTTTCCAGAGAAAAACCCAAAAGAGAAGAAAGCTTAAAATATCACCGGCGTTTGGCCGAAAAATGCAAGAATCTTACTCGAACGGCCATAGGAGGCCGGAAAACATGGCATGAGATTGTAGAGGTGAGTGAACCCCCTCTGGTTCACCTAAGATCCCCCATCGGTGACACATGCATGAAAGACAGAGCCATGGGGTTGATGAGAGCTGGAAACTCCATCGTTTTCGGCGGCGGGTAGCCGGAGAAGGGAGACAGAGCTCAGGGTGGAGCGTCTAAGAGAGAGATATGAGAGAACTTAGAGACGACTGGGTGAGAAATGAGAGGGGGAAAATGAGACAGGGGAGGGTAGTCACCTAGGTTTAATTAAGGAATGTAGAATCTGAACCGTTGATTTGAATTAATCAACGATTCCGATTGATAGATGCTTGGGTCGGGTAGTTGTAAAGACTAGGATGAATTATTGGGTCAATTAGTTGGGTTAGGGGTCAGATTTAATTGGGGCTAGAATTTAAATAAAAAGATGGCTAGCTGTTAAATACTCAATTAATTGAAATAATTTATAAAAACAACTGATAATTATTAAAAAAAAAATGAAATTGATGCTTAAAAAATTAAATTAAAATGATTAATCAGCATTTAAAAATATAAATGACTAATTTTTGAGTAAAAATGGCATAAAACATATCATTAGGCTATAATTGCAAAGTTATTGCAATTATAGCCAAATAATTCCAATTTGGCTTATTGTGAAATAATTTGATCTTAATAGGACCAATAAAAATGTATTAAGTCAAAAAATGTCTCTGAAATATTTTGTAATGCAACTTATAATTAATTATTAGAAAATAAAAATATTGGATAAATTAAAATAAATTAATAAAAACGTGGGAAATTATAGAAAAATACCAATTGTTATGAAACCTGATTTTGAAGGTGTATATGCAAATTAAAAATAATTTGAGAAAAATTGGGTTCAACAGCTGCCCCTCTTTACCCGGGAAGGATGAAAGAGTTGTCGGGTAAAGATATGATGACCAATTTTGACTGAGCGAAAACCGTTTGAGGAGACTTAGGCCGCACCATGGTTTCTGAGTTGCCTACATATCCCTGGTTTTATAGAAATCAGGTCGTGTGTAGTTCAGGAGTCATCGATGAAGTATATCGATGAAGTTTCTTACAAGAACGGACGCAACATTTGGGACTGATTGAATAAGCGGCTTACGGGGTAGTTAGGAGAATTGGAGCAGAATCGCTCCCGTCGGGATGGAAGTTTGCTCGCTGGATTACCTGCAAATAAATAATACAAGCATATATTGTGCGTAATTTAAACATGATGTAAATTTCCGTTGGACCATGAATGATGTCTTCGGACGGTTAAGGATGACGTCCTCAGACCATGATGTCCTAGGCTATGAATTTCTTGATGCAGTATTCGCAGGCCATGAGGATGGTGCCTCCGAACCATGACGCCTTTGAATAATGATATGCAGAGGTTGAAAGAGATCCTCAGGCCATGGCATGGTGTGCTCGGACCATGAAAATGGTGCCTCCGAACGATGACGCCTTTGGATGAGTTGGCGATATTTCAGCCCATGAAGATGCAATAGTATGATGCTCACAAGACAGAGCTTAGTCTTGCAAATTGAAGGGCAGAACTTAGCCCGTAGAAAAAGCAAAATAAATAGTGCTTGAGATAGCGTTCGAGGAAAAAGTAAATTGGAGGCAGAGCTTAGCCTCGAAAGGCAGAAAAATAGCCTTATGCAAGTGGAAGGCAGAATGGTAGCCTTATGCAAAGATGCAAATGCAGATGGAGACAACTTTTAGTCTCGGAAGGCAGAATGGCAGCCTTATGCAAAGATGCAATGCAGATGGAGACATCATTTAGTCTCAGAAGGCATAATGGTAGCCTTATGCAATGATGTAGATGGAAACAACGTTTAGTCTCGGAAGGCAGAATGGTAGCCTTATGCAGCTGGAAGGCAGAATAGTAGCCTTATGCAATGCAGATGGAGGTAGAGCTTAACCTCAAAAGGCAGAATAGTAGCCTTATGCAAGAAATAAAATGACAAACGGTAGTAGAATTTCTTAGCTGATAGCAGGTTGCGGTAGTGCAATTATTGTGAGCATTTTGAATATGAAACATTATTTCCATGTGCTGATAGCAAATGTCGCCAAGTGTAACGGTTTGAGAATCGTATTTTGAACAATGCCTGTCTTTTGGGTAGATGGTACGTTTTGGAGCTTTTGCAACTTTAGTACCTGCATCCAAAGAAAAATCGTGAATTCTGTAAGGGGAAGGTTAGTTCGTATCCCCGCTGACTTTGCTTGACTTTTTCGGCTTGATTTGATGATACTGTCTGTATTATTGGGGTAGCATTTGCTAAACAAAGCTATTTGAAGATCAAACATGCATGATTTTGTAAAAGTGTATAATTTAAAATAATTTTGGATGAACTAATGACTGGTTGTTGCTCGTGCGGTGATTGGCTGATCTTGCTTCAGAATTTTGAGGCTCCTCTTCAAAATTCTTCCCCAGTTTCCAATTGCGGGGAAAAATGAATTTTTTATTGAATTGTGACTGAACTCATAGGGCTGCCTACGTATCCCCTCGTAAACGGGAATCAGGTCAGGCGTAGTTCGATTTACATCATCATTGAGAAAGCATAAGATTACACATAGTAGCAGTTGACTGCATCTGAATTGATTGGCTTTGGCCATACTTCTCCGTCCATTTCTGCGAGTATAAGTGCTCATCATGTCAGTACCCGGTGAACCATATACGGACCCTGCCAGTTGGGAGAGAACTTCCCTTTAGATTCGTCTTAATGTGGAAAGATTTTCTTTAACACCAGCTGCCCTGGTGTGAACTGTCTCAGCTTGACTTTCTTGTTGAAGGCTCGGGACATTCTGTTCTGATAGAGTTGACCATGACATACTACATTCATTCTCTTTCCGTTTATGAGGGCTAGTTTCTCATAACGGCTCTTTACCCATTCTGCGTCGCTGAGCTCAGCTTCTTGTATAATTCTTAGATATGGGATCTCAACTTCAGTAGGAATAACAACCTCAGTACCATAAACTAGCATATAAGGAGTTGCCCCTGTTGAGGTGCGAACTGTGGTGCGATTTCTCAATAAGGCAAATGATAACTTCTCGTGCCACTACTTGTGCCTTTCTATCATCTTTCTTAGTATCTTCTTGATGTTTTTGTTGGCGGCTTCTACAACTCCATTTATCTGAGGTCTTTAAGCTGTGGAATTCCTGTGTTTGATCTTGAAATCCTCGCACATAGCTTTCATCAGGTCACTGTTGAGATTGGAACCATTATCGGTGATGATTGACTCAGGAATCCCAAATCGACAAACAATACGGTCGCAGACAAAGTCTGCCACGACTTTCTTAGTCACTACTTTGTAGGATGATGCTTCGACCCATTTGGTGAAATAATCGATGGATACCAGAATGAACCTGTGTCCGTTGGAGGTGGCAGGCTCGATTGGTCCAATAACGTCCATGCCCCAGACGGTGAACGTCCATGAGCTTGTTGCGTTGAGCTTGTTTGGAGGTATTTTTATCATATCTACGTGTATCTGACAGCGGTGGCATTTCCGAACATACTGATGCAGTCCGTTTCCATATCCATGCCCCAGGCGGCGAACATCCATGGTGAGCTTGTTGCATTGAGCTTGTTTGGAGGTATTTTTATCATATATGCGGGTATCTGACAGCGGTGGCATTTCCAGACATATTGATGATGTTCGTTTCCATAGTCATCCAAAAGTAACCAGCTCAGAGTATCTTCTTTGCCAGAACAAAACCGTTCATATGTGGACCGCATGTCCCAACATGAATTTCCTCTGGTAGTTTTGATGCTTCTTTTGCATCGACACACCTTAATAACCCCAAATCGGGAGTCCTCCTATACAAGATTCCTCCATTGTGAAAGAAATTGTTGGATAGTCTTCGAAATGTGCGTTTTTGAGTGGGATTCGCAAGCTCTAGGTAATCTCCTTTTGCCAAATACTCCTTGATGTCATGAAACCAAGGATTTCCGTCTGCTTCCTCTTCTACATGGGCGCAATAAGCTGGCTGATTATGGATCTTTATAGGAATAGGATCAATGAAATTCTTGTCCGGATGTCAGATCATTGAGGACAAAGTAGCCAATGCATCGACGAAATCATTCTGAATTCTGGGGACATGTCGAAATTTCATCTTTGTGAACCTCTTTCTTAATTCCTGTACGTGGTGCAGATACGGAAGTATCTTGGAGTTCTTGGTAGCACACTCTCCTTGTACCTGATGTACCAGCAAATATGAGTCACCAATCACTAACAAGCTCTTGGACGTTCATGTCAATGTCCATGTTGAGCCCTAAGATACATGCTTCATACTCTACCATATTGTTGGTGCAAGGGAATCTGAGTTTGGCAGATACGGGATAATGTTGGCCGGTTTCTGATATTAGGACTGCTCCAATGCCAATTCCCTTGAAGTTCACTGCTCCATCGAAGAACATTCTCCAACCGTCATAGGATTCTGCAATGTCTTCTCCTATGAATGATGCCTCTTCATCAGGAAAATACATTTTTAGAGGTTCGTATTCTCCGTCTACAGGGTTCTCAGCAAGATGGTCTGCCAGTGCTTGCCCCTTGACCGTTTTCTGAGTCACACAGATAATATCGAACTCACTCAGCAAGATTTGCCACTTGGCTAGCTTGCCAGTGGGCATGGGATTCTGAAATATGTACTTCAATGGATCCATCCTCGACATGAGATATGTTGTGTAGGCACAGAAGTAATGCCTCAGCTTCTGGGCTACCCAAGTCAAAGCACAACAAGTGCATTCCAATAGAGAATATATGGCCTCGTACGGAGTGAACTTCTTGATGAGATAATAAGTGGCTTGCTCATTTCTTCCTGCTTCATCGTGCTACCCCAGAACGCAGCCGAAAGCTCCATCTAACACTGCAAGGTAGAGTAACAGAGGTCTACCTGGCTCAGGCGGTACCAAGACTGGTGTTGTTGACAACTATGCCTTGATTTTGTCGAAAGCCTTTTGACAATCATCGGTCCACTTTATTGCGGCGTCCTTCTTCAGCATCTTGAAGATCGGCTCACAGATAACTGTAGACTATGTTATGAATCAGCTGATGTAATTAACTCTCCCTAAGAAACTCATCACATCTTTCTTGTTCCTTGGCGGTGGTAGTTCTTGAATGTCTTTGACCTTTGACGGATCCAATTCTATCCCTCGACGGCTGACAATGAACCCGAGAAACTTTCCAGCAGGAACCCCGAATGCACACTTCACGGGGTTCATCTTCAGATTGTATTTCCGCAACCTTTTGAAGAACTTCCTCAAATCTTCCATGTGGTTAGTGGATCTCCCAGACTTGATAATAACATCATCCATGTATACCTCGATCTCCTTGTGAATCATATCGTGGAAGATGGTGGTCATAGCCCTCATGTAGGTGGCCCCTGCATTCTTCAGGCCGAATGACATCATCTTGTAACAGTACACTCCCCATGGCGTAATAAAATTCTTTTTCTCAGTACGTCTATTGGAAATTTGTGAGCCACAATAGTCGTAATTAGACCAGTCATGTCGTCATACAACCATGCGAATATGTACTCATACTCCTTTAGAAATTTTGCGTATTCTTTCTTTTCTGACGGCGACAAATGAATGATGATTCTTGTTTCTTTGATGTTTTCTGAATCTCCCAAATTGATGATTTCAGTCTCGTCCAGGTTGGATTTAGGACTGTTCTCAAAATTCTCAACTTCTTTGACAATCTCGTCAGGTATGTCATCCTCTTCTAAATCTACGTTCGTTTGCTGCGTTGTCTCGTTTCATGTCACAGTCATCGGTTCATCAAGACATATAATAGTAATGTTGTATAGGTAAAGCAATGAGAGAAAAATGATAGCAATAAATATTGATTCATAAGGAAAATTCAAAAACGCTTTTGATAAACTGAAAGATTGTTTTGAACATTGAAGATCTTATTGCAGGAATTAAAATACGAAAAAGGAAATCATTTTGTAAAGAAAATAATGAATAATGCTTGGTTTAGCCTTGCTACCCCGAGGCTCGTCGGGCTTTGGTTGTCCTGACAGTCCAATTCTTGAGGTACGTCTCTCTGCTCACATCAGGTATAGAAGGGCCTTCCTCCCCTTCCTCCTCGAGAATAACACAACAGTCCATATCACTGTCCTCCAGAAATAAGTTCCTCACTGCTACAAGTGCTTATTCATTGTCTGATCCATAAATAACGTCGGCATGTTGGAAGGTCTGCTCCATATGCAGTATTGGTTGCTCCAAAGGGTAATAGGGACCGCGCTATGGTGGCAACCAGTTTTTGAATTCTTCCCAAGTGTATTCATATCCCAAACCGAAAGTGGTGCCGTGCTTCTTGAGTTTGATAGGTTTGAAGATCCCCTGAAGGTTCTTACCGAGCCCTTTACTTGACTTTTACCCTCGCCAATTCATCATACTAGCAATCGTGCTATCCCACCATTTGTCTTTGTCGATAGTGTTAACCTGTTCAATGTGGTGGTAATTTTCTCCACCCAGCTTCTTTCTTCCTTCAATCACCGGAACAGTCTGGCGACTGTAAATAGGGTTGCTACCGTCACCATGAAGAATCACCTCTTTGTGGTTCCACTCGAACTTCACTGCCTGATGTAGCGTTGATGCTACGGCCCCGGCAACATGGATCCAAGGTCGTCCCAATAATAGATTGTAGGACGCTGGCACATCTATCACCTGGAAGTCCACCTCGAACCAGGTTGGCCCCATTTGCAGGCATAAGCTGATCTCACCAATGGTGGACCTCTGAGATCGATTGAAGGCCTTCACGTTGATCGCTCCATCCTTTATCTCATGCAGCCCTTTACACAATTTCTTGAGCGTTATCAATAGGCAAATGTTAAGACTGGATCCCCCATCGATCAGGATTCTGGTGATGAAATAATCTTCACATTGCACAGTTACTGCAGTGCTTTGTTATGGCCTAGCCCTTCAGGAGGCAGCTCGTCCTCATGGAAAGTGATCTTTTGATTCTCCAACACTTGTCCCACCATGTTATCCATTTCTCCACTAGTGATGTTATTTGGCACATAGGCTTCGTTCAACACCTTCAATAAAGCATTCGTGTGCGTCTCAAAATTCTGCAGCAAAGAGAGGATGGATATATGCGCTGACGTTTTGTTCAACTGGTCGATGACCGAATACTCCTTGGCCTGTACTTTCCTCCAAAGGTCGTCCGGACCTGTCTCGATAATGGGAGGAATTTTGGAAGCCTGCCTGCTGGATTCAACCAGATGTTCAGGGGTATAGACTTTACCAGCTCTTGTCATACCCTACGCTACAATAGCTTCTTCAGTCTTGACTTTGCTTTTCCTTCTCGCCTCGGTTGTATAGTCCCATGGTACAGACTCTTTATAGAAAGATGGTGCGTATCGCCACCGTGATTGGTGCAGCTACCCTCACTTTGAATGGAACATGTGCCTGGGGTGGAAAGACTGCATCCTCAAATGGTGCAGGTGCATTCACTGGAGACACGAACTCAACTTCAATCGATACTGGTGCCTTTGCAGGTGACGCTTCTTTAAACTCAAGAGGCATGGACATATTTACCTCAACATCCTCAGACGGTTGAATCTGGACTATGATCGGGTTGGGAGTGACTGCAGGTTTCTTTGGATCATCTCCTTCTAAGAACAACCCGATTGATCCCTCGGGGTCCCAATCATCTTCTATTTCAATCAAGTGGATGCCTCCACCCTTATGGTCCGGAAGAGGATTATTGCAAACGTTTGGAGCAGATTCCTTTGCCACGGTGACCTTGTTGTCAATCAGGGATTGTATCTTGTCCTTCAAAGAGCGGCACTCATCGATGGTGTGCCCCTTCATGCCGGAATGGTATGCACATGACTTGTTTGGGTTGACCCATTGAGAAGGATTCTCAGGGGTTGCAGCAGGGATGAGGGTGACATAACCAGCAACTTTGAGCTTCTCGTACAGTTGGTCGATGGTTTCATTGATGGCGGTTATATTGTTTTGGAGGTTTGTGATCAAAATTAGGACGAGGTCTAGGGAAGTTTTGATGGGTAGGGGGTGATTGGTAATGAGATGGTTGGGAATTGTAAGTGTGGTAGACAGGAGCGGGTTGTGAGTATCTGGGTGAAGCAGGTTGATATGTCGGTGGTGGAGGTGATTGATAAGTTGGTGGTGGAGGTGATTGATAAGTGGGTGGTGGAGCTTGGTATGAGGGTGAGGGTGCTTGGTAATTTGGGGTTGGTTGATATGTGAGTGGAGGTGTTGGGTAAGTTTGGTATTTGAGTGGGGATTTGGTTCTTTGTGCAACCATCACGGCTCCAACGTCTCTTTTCTTAGACACACCACCAGACTGCAAAGCCTTGTTTGTAGCTTGAAAGGTTTCAAAATTAGTGACCATACCGCTCTTGATACCTTATTCAATCCGTTCACCTAATTTGATAATGTCGGAGAACTTGTGGTTCTCAATCATCATCAATCGTTCATAGTACTGCGGGTCCTGGGCCCGGACAAAGAACTTGTTCATCTGCTCCTATTCTAAGGCGGGTCTGACCTTGGCAGCTTCGGGCCTCCAACGAGTATCATACTCGCGAAATGTCTCTGTGGGATTCTTTTTCAAATTATGAATATAGAACATATCTGGTGCGCTCTCTGTGTTGAACCTGAATCTGTCCATAAAGTCCGATGCCATGCTCACCCAATTCAACTATTTCTTAGGACATTGGCTGATGTACCAAGACAATGCATCTCTTTTCAAGCTCCTCATGAACAGCTTCATGTGGATCCTTTCATCCATCCCTACTCCAACCAGCTTGACACAATAAGTTCTCAGGTGGACCTTTGAATCACCTGTACCATCAAACATTTCAAACTTAGGAGGTTTGTATCTCTCGGGCAGTTCGACATCGGGCTGTATGCAGAGGTCTTCATAGTTAAACCCTTCGACTCCCTTGATTCCTTCGACGCCTTGAACCCGGCTGGTCATCTACCTAAGTTCTTCGGTCAAGTTCTTGATAAGCAGGTCCTTTTCATCAGACTCAGGTGTGTATGTGATAGGGGGAGTGGAGTGTGGCATGGTCTCCACGTAGATGGGATAGTTATGGTGGCCTGGAGCATGTGTGTGGAAATGGTCATTTGTGGAGTTCTGAGGTTCTGGGATAAGTGGTGGGGTGTTGTTTGGAGTATGGCAGGCATTGCAGTGTGCTGGAAGAGTTTGGTTCTTTGGTGGGGGTGGTGTGATGATGATTTGCGGGATGATTTTGTTGTTTTGGGATGTTTTGATGAGGTGTATGATTTTGGATGTTGATGTCTGGGACGTTGAGGGAGAATGACAGGTTTGCTAGATTCCGAACTTGATCAAGCTCTTCTTGAAACTTTAACAACTTCCGTTCCAGCTGCGACACAGTTTCATTCTGAAGCCGAACACCCTGGCCATTAGTGGCCTCTACCCGTTCAACCAAATTCTCATTTCTGTTGTTGCTTGAATCTTCCATTTTCTTTTTGCCTTTGGTCTTGCCTTTGGGAGGACTAAGATGAGGAGAGGGCGGAGGGCCCCTGGATCTTGTAAGATAGGACGATGATGCCAGAGTGCACGAACTAACCTTTGGGGAGGGGAATAAATAAATAAAGAAAAACAAAAACAAAAGTAACCAAGTCAGTGAGGATTATGAAAAGTATTGCGGTATTTAAACACATAGTGCGGGAATGTAAAGTGCGTCCTAATTTGGGGACCTATTTTGTTCCCGAGGTAGTCCTAGCGACAAATTGATTTGGAGAACTTAAGATGCTAAATTCCTCATTTCATTGATAAGAAAATATATGAACCTCAAAACGACACTAAATAAACAGGAAGTAAAGGTCACTAATGGCCATTGGCCTTATTACATTGATAAAGTAAAGGAAATACATTCCTATCTACTTGGTCCCAGAAGGACCTTCCCCAGAATCGGCATTCTTGCTTCCTTCATACAACTCCCCCAACTCGCAAAGCCCCAGCAACAGGTAGGCTCTGGCTAGATGTCCTCCGCCAATCCCTCCAGCCTTGTGACAATCTTCAAGCCTTTTGAGGAATTTTTTCTCCAGCTCCTCTATGCCTTGATCCAAATACTTTAACCTTTTGTTGGTGCTGATAGCCATATCTTTCCATTCCTCGATCAGTTTCTTGTTAGACTCATATATTTCGCGGTACTCATCCTCAAACTCACGGATCCTCTTGCGCAGTTGGTTGTTTTTGACTTGTGCCTCGGCCTTTTCATCTATAATCTTGTGGCCCTGAATGAACCCTGGCTTGATCAGACCACCCCAATTTTCTACCAACCAAACATAATAGATAGGGGTACAACCGGCATGGTATCTGTCTGGCTCGATGGCGTCCGTATCCATTATAATCTTGTAGTGCCACATGTGCTGGTCTTGGCACTTGTGAGGACTATCGTCATTCTAGAAGTCAGCTCGAAGATGGATCATCTTGTCGACCCTAGGTATGACTTGCTTCCTACACGCTTGCCTCATAACTCGAAGAGGGACGTAAATGTATGTTCCTCTTAGACCAATAAGTATTAGGAACGATGCATCTCTAGAACGGGCGATGAACTCCTCTGTCAGAAACCACTCGAACATCCATTGTACATGTTCTTCAGTCACATTACCAAAGAGCTCGACTCATCCTTTGACGTTCTCAGGATGAGAAAACATGTCGGGGATGTAATTCATTTGCTTTGGGTGGTGGAAAGCGATGTGGTCATCCCAGACTCTTCGATGAACTTCTTGTCGGTACTCGCCCTTTTGGAGATGTTCCACGAGCCAAAGCTGAAGTAGTAGATTGCAGCCTTCGAAATGTCTTGCCCCTCGTTGACACTTTTCCAAGGCTCGATATATATATGCAATGATCATGGGCACAATACTGAAGTCTTTCCCATCAGTTCCTTCCATTAGTGTCTTTGTTACCATGGCCAATCTGGTGTGGATTCTCTCCTTTTTTATGGGAAACACGATCAGACCCAAGAAGCAAAACATGAAGACGAATACCCTACGATGGATGTGTCCCAAGGATGTGATGGCAAACTCGTCGTGGTAGGTACGATATGATTTGTTGTGACCGTACCTCTCGTACAAGTAGTCAAAAGGGATGTATGACTTCTTTAAGCATACCAGTTCTGCATTCTTCTTTAGACCCATCATTTTGAGGAAACCTTTGCTTGTGCGGTTTTCAGGCATTAGCAACCCCGGGGTTTCCCATACTAGGCCAGCCAATCCTCTTATTTCCTCCAGCAAATGTGTCATTTCAATGTCCCCAAAGCGGAACACAGACCTTTCACAATCCCAGAATAGGGTAGCAACCTCTATTATCATGTTGTTAGGCTGGATTTCTAGGAGAGATGGTAGATTGCCCAAGTATTTCCTGACGAGAGTTTTGTCGCTGGAATGTAAATCTTCCCACCAACTTAGCAATCTTGGAGGGATATTGGAGACCATGCCGAATCTGGGGACTTCGTGCCTCATTTTTTCTACAAGGCAAACAAGGTTAAATCCTTACCCCCACCAGACTCGACTATTTAACATCAACAATTAACATAAAGCATTTAGTTCTCCAAATAAATGCACAGAACGTGATGATGTCCGTTTGGGTTTAGGGAAACCCAATGGACTTTGGATAAGGAAATCTTAAAAGCTATCGTGCGGACCACACTTTAGCCTGGATAAGTTTGACCATGATGCATGAAACAATATAACGGAGTAAGGTTTCTATGGGGTGTTAGACCGGTACCCTCGAGCGGACAACTCAAGGGGGAAAGGCATGGAGCCGTCGACTGCACCGTTGATCGACTAGTTTTACTGCAAATAATCCTTTCCGAATTTAGGGGGTAATAATATAGAAAGAGCGCAACCACTCATCAACCGTTGCTATAGTATTTTGTTTGACATGAGTGGAATATGAATGTTGAGCATGATTATGCAATAAATAAGCATTAAAGACACGTTGTCATGTATTTGCACGTTATGAAAGCAGTAAATACAGCAGTTTATAATTTAAAAGCGGTTACAAAGGAAGGAAACAGAGAGAGCATGTAAGTTACTTTTGAAGAACAAATAAATTCTTAAAGAAATAGACAAGTAAATGCACATAAAAAGGGGAAAGGGAAAGGTCGCAAGTATTAACAAAGTAAAGACAAGTTCACAAAGACGTTTGAAATGGTAAAAGCCTAGATAAATCCCCAGCAGAGTTTCCATGCTATCGCGCCCCCTCTTTCCTCGCGGAGATCAGGTTTATGACATTCGGTTGGGACAACTCTTTCCTTTTGGGAAAGGGGTTTGTGTTTTTGAGAGTCGCCACCTAACGAGTTTTAAAGGTGCGTTAGGACACCAAAGGGGCTCATTTACAACTATGTTGCTAACCAGAGATAATGTAAGAGCTTGAAATTATCCTAAGGGGAAGGTGTTAGGCACCCCTCAGGACCCACAAGTGTAGTTCCCAGCCAAACATCTTTTGTGAATTTGTACATCTTAGCAAACAAACAAATAAAGGCTCAAATAAGATGGAATTTGAGTCTTAAACATGCAGATGTTTGAAAGAAATAGTAAAGAAGGTTAGATTTTGAAAGGATTACAATCCAAACATATAAAGGGTATCCTAGGTTTATGATAATATGGATCACATCAGTACAATACCCGATAATCACTCCTCAAAAGAGGGGCTACACGTGGTATTAGCACACTGGTCATCATATCCATATTCTACCATTCCCCACCCTGTGAATGTAATTAAAGCGCGTGTTGGTCACAGACTCTATCATGTGTTGTTACCTGTCCCTTCCTATTAGTCCCGGAGGAACTTAGGACTTCTATCCTATAACGGATGTTCTAGGCAGACCCTCAGGTTTGAAGTAAAAACACTAAGGCGACAGATAAGAACATGTATGACTGCAATTAGGGGAGAAACATAGAAAATAAGAGAAAAGCAACAAGTATACCTCCACAAGTAATGCAAATAGGCAGCACGACTCATACACAGTTAAGGTCTTTTGATTTAGATCCTAAAACATGGTATCTAAATGATAATAACAAAGACAAATTTATTGCGTAACTCATAGAGGAAGTCTTAACCAGTTTTATTTACTGATTTTATCTTGTTGATAATTAAGTAGCACACATAAATAGACATATTTCCAGTTTTAACAACTTTGATTACCTAAGGCTCGCCTAGGCATAGGACAAATGCTCAGTAATTACCCAGATTATTAAAGGAATTGTTTGAGTTATTTTGCCTAAACATGATGTACTTAGGTGTTGCATCAAATGCAGAATTATCACTAACTGTTTAGTGGCATGGTAAAACAGTTTTAGGTCCTTTTTCATGCATTGGTAATTAGGCAGGGAATGAGTCCTAAGACATGATATCTAGTGCAAATATGGGAATCAGAATGATGCATATACAGAATCCTAAGCAGGATTTCTAAATGCACAATAATTACAACATTAAGCACGATTTCAGAAGATGCAAGAGTGGCAGTTTATTTTAGTGTTGTTTACCCTAAACAGGATCTCTACGTGTACATGGCAGCATAGAGCATGATTGCAAATTACTGGTTATTAACACAATTTAACGCATGATTCTCTAAGTGATATGACAGTGAGATGGACATGTTGAAAACCTCAAGTATAAATCCTATGGAACATGATCTCTAATGTATGAAATGAGTCCTAAGCATTGTCTCTATTGCGCAAGTAGGAATATAAACCTAATAAAATGTTCTCTACCCTTTTAATAGCTAAAGCATACATAGTCACCCTTTCCCTTTCCACTATCCATCCCCAGAGTAGTTTACAAGTAGTTATTACAGACCATTTGCATAAGTTATATAACTGAAATAAGAAGAAAGAAGAATTTATGCTATAGGGAGCCTACTGATAGGTCCAAAATCCCAGAATGCCTCAAATGCCATTAGTTCACAACCTTTCACACAATCCAGGTGCGTAAGAGTTCCCTAAAGATCTCAAATGATCCCGGGCAGTGCTCACACCCAGATTTCGTAGCCAAGATAGAGTAAGTGCAGTGTGGACAGGCCAGTTCTTGTGTGTCAAAGTTCAGAGGAAGCTCAAGGGTCCCAAGGCAATGCTCACACAAGAGGTGCAGAACCTAGTGTCTAAGAGTATAGTGGAAGTGCTTGACATAGTTTTGAAACAATTTGAAAATGAGTAGTTTGAAATAAGTTTTGGAGAACAACATATTTTGCTTTTAGTGAAAAATAGTTTGAAATAGTAGAAGGTAAGACAATCAACAACTCAGAACCATATTAGCATGCATAGTGCAAGGAAGCAGTCACAAACAGGGAAGGGGAAAATTAGGGACAAGAAGTTCATATGTGAAAGCATATCTGCACACAGGTTAATACCAGAGAAGTACTACAGAACTTAAATAGTCATAGCAATAGTCTATCACAAAGGGTTCATGTCAGGAGCTTAACAACATTAGATTAAGGGGTGCTAAACAGAGTTACATATTAGGTCCAGGGGAAGGGTTCAAGATTACATAGTAACTAGGGGTCATGAGTACATGCTTATAGTGTTAGGAATCAGGGGTAAGGCAGAATTGTAGTGGAAACATGTAAGAGAGAGAGAGAGAGTAATAGACATGCTGGACTAATGGGCGAAAGGGGGAAATCACATAGACAGAACATGCATGCTAATTGCAAGGTAAACAACAGAACCACAAGTAGAAATATAAGAGAAACAAAAGGAATCGTAATACAAATAGAAACATATTGTTTTGGATGCTGTAAACTTAAACTGAAAACATACATGTTGAATGAAAGAATGAGTGCAAAGTGGAGAGCAATAAAGTGAAGAGTAGTAGCTCAGTAGTGTGTAGAGCAATAGAACAGTAAAGCGGTAGTATGTATAGAAATAGAACAGTAGAGCAATAGAATAGTAGAGCAGTAGTGTGTGTATAAGAGAGTTTAGAACAGTGTATTGTTCGTGTCTTGCTAATGAAAGAACAAAGGTATATATAGTTTTGAAAATAGGCAGAGACTATGGTAACAAGTACTAGTTTAGCATAATTATGGAAATAATACTCAATCAGTATCAATTAGGGACCTGGACACCCTTTAATTAGGGAGTCAAGTTCAAACGGGACAATCAAAGTTAAATAAGGGGAAAACATCAATTATAAACTGATTTCACCATAATAAGAGTAGTAAAAGCATGTGGCATGTAACAAAGACCAAGTACAAAATATTTCAAGTAAGGAAAATATATATTGAGTGTGTTTATAGAGTTAAAATATAAACTAGTTCTAGAAATTAGTTAAAGAATCACGGATGGGACTAAAATCACGAGGAATCAGTACTAATTGAGGAAGGTATACCACACAAATAAGGAAACAGTTCGAAGTCAGTACAGAATTACAAGGGACATACACAAAATCATAGATTCAAAGAAAAATGTCACAACTTTACGAAGAGATGCACAAAATCAATAGAGTATTAGGTAAACAATCGTTAATCGAATAATCAGACTTACTAAGCAACAAATAGCACAAAAATCAGAGAACCCTTAAGTAAGACATCATAGAAACAGTAGGAGGTTGAAAACCCTAACAACAAAATTACAGAGAAAATCCAGAAGATCATGCACATTAGCAAACATAGCAAACTAGATGAACTAAAACCCTAAAATTAGGGTTTCACCTGAATAATTAAGGTAAAAGAGGAGACTCGAGCAAATCGTTTAAAATCATACTGGGAATCATATATTAGTACTAAAAATCAGAAGATAAAGCATTTTTGAAAGGGGTTAAGAAACCCTAGTTCTTTAAAAATGAAGAATCATTTGAAAAACATAGGGGTTTTAAAGAGAAAACAGGTGAAAACTTTAGAATAGACATAGATCTGTCACAAATCTAGGAAGATCGGAAGATCATAAAGCTAGGGTTTCCAGAGAAAAACCCAAAAGAGAAGAAAGCTTAAAATATCGTTTGGCCGGAAAATGCAAGAATCTTGCTCGAACGGCCATAGGAGGCCGGAAAATATGGCATGAGATTGTAGAGGTGAGTGAACCGCCTCTGGTTCACCTAATATCCTCCATCGGTAACACATGCATGAAAGAATGAGCCATGGGGTTGATGAGAGGTGGAAACTCCATCATTTCCGGCGGCGGGTGGCCGGAGAAGGAGAGACAGAGCTTAGGGTGGAGCGTCTAAGAGAGAGATATGAGAGAACTTAGAGACGGTTGGGTGAGAAATGAGGGGGGAAATGAGACAGGGGAGGGTAGTCACCTAGGTTTAATTAAGGAATGTGGAATGTGAATCATTGATTTGAGTTAATCAACGATTCCGATTGATAGATGCTTGGGTCGGGTATTTGTAAATACTGGGCTAGATTATTGGGTCAATTAGTTGGGTTAGGGGTCAGATTTAATTGGGGCTAGAATTTAAATGATAAAATGGCTAGTTGTTAAATACTCAATTAATTGAAATAATTTATAAAAACAATTGATAATTATAAAAAAAAATAAAGCTGGTGCTTAAAAAATTAAATTAAAATGATTAATCAGTATTTAAAAATATAAATGACTAATTTTTGAGTAAAAAATGGCATAAAACATATCATTAGGCTATAATTGGAAAGTTATCGCAATTATAGCCAAATAATGCCAATTTGGCTAATTGTGAAATAATATGATCTTAATAGGACCAAAAGTAATGTATTAAGCCAAGAAATGTCTCTGAAATAATTTGTAATGCAACTTATAATTACTTATTAGAAAATAAAAATATTGGATAAATTAAAATAAATTAATTATAATGTGGGAAATCATAGAAAAATACCAATTGTTATGAAACCTGATTTTGAAGGTGTATATGCAAATTAAAAATAATTTGAGAAAAATTGGGTATCAACAACTTCCCCTCTTTACCCGGGAAGGATGAAAGAGTTGTCGGGTAAAGATATGATGACCAATTTTGACCGAGCGAAAACGGTTTGAGGAGATTTAGGCCGCACCATAGTTTCTGAGTTGCCTACATATCCCTGATTTTACAGGAATCAGTCCGTGTGTAGTTCAGGAGTCATCGGTGAAGTATACCGATGAAGTTTCTTACAAGAACGGACGCAACATTTGGGACTGATTGAATAAGCGGCTTACGGGGTGGTTAGGAGAACTGGAGCGGAACCGCTCCCGCCGGGATAGCAGTTTGCTCGCCGGATTACCTTCAAATAAATAGACATATTTCCAGTTTTAACAACTTTGATTACCTAAGGTTCGCCTAGGCGTAGGACAAATGCTCAGTAATTACCCAGATTATTAAAGGAACTGTTTGAGTTGTTTTTCCTAAACATGTTGTATGTAGGTATTGCATTAAATGCAGAATTATCACTAATTGTTTAGAGACATGGTAAAACAGTTTTAGGTCCTTTTTCATGCATTGGTAATTAGGCGGGGAATGAGTCCTAAAACATGATATCTAGTGCACAGATAGGGATTCAGAATGATGCATATACAGAATTCTAAGAAGGATTTTTAAATGCACAATAATTATAGCATTAAGCATGATTTCAGAAGATGCAAGAGTGGCAGTTTATTTTAGTGTTGTTTACCCTAAACAGGATCTCTAAGTGTACATGGCAGCATAGAGCATGATTGCAAAGTACTGGTTATTAACACATCTTAACGCAGGATTCTCTAAGTGATATAACAGTGAGATGGACATGTTGAAAACGGTAAGTATAAATCCTAGGGAACATGATATCTAATGCATGAAATGAGTCCTAAGCATGGTCTCTATTGCGCAAGTAGGAATATAAACCTAATAACATGTTCTCTACCATTTTAATAACTATAGCAAACATAGTCATTCTTTCCCTTTCCACTATCCATCCCTAGAGTAGTTTACAAGTAGTTATTACAGGCCATTTGCATAAATTAAATAACTCAAATAAGAAGAAAGAAGAAGTTATGCTATAGGGAGCCTACCGATAGGCCCAAAATCCCCAGAATGCCTCAAATGCCATTAGTTCACAGCCTTTCACATAATCCAGGTGCATCAGAGTTCCCTAAGGATCTCAAAGGATCCCGGGCAATGCTCACACCCAGATTTCATAGCCAAGATAGAGTAAGTGCAATGTGGAAAGTCCAACTCTTGTGTGTCAAAGTTCAGAGGGAGCTCAAGGGTCCCAAGGCAATGCTCCCACAAGAGGGGCAAAACCTAGTGTCTAAGAGTATAGTGGAAGTGCTTGACATAGTTTTGAAACAGTTTGAAAATGAGTAGTTTGAGATAAGTTTTAGAGAACAACAGATTTTGCTTTTAGTGAAAAACAATTTGAAAGGGAAGAAGGTAAGACAATGAACAACTCAGAACCATATCAGCATGCATAGTGCAAGGAAGCAGTCTCAAACAGGGAAGGGGGAAATTGGGGACAAGCAGTTCATATGTGAAAGCATATCTGCACACAAGTTAACACCAGAGAAGTACTACAGAACTTAAATAGTCATAGCAATAGTCTATCACAAAGGGTTCATGCCAGGAGCTTAAGAACATTAGATTAAGGGGTGCTAAACAGAGTCACACATTAGGTCCAGGGGAAGGGTTCATGATTACATAGTAACTAGGGGTCATGAGTACATGCTTATGGTTTTAGGAATCAGGGGTAAGGCAGAATTGTAGTGGAAACATGTAAGAGAGATAGAGAGTAATAGACATGCTGGACTAATGGGCGAAAGGGGGAAATCACATAGACAGAACATGCATGCTAATTGCAAGGTAAACAACAAAACCACAAGTAGAAACATAAGAGAAACAAAATGAATCGTAATACAAACAAAAATATATTGTTTTGGATGCTGTAAACTTAAACTTAAAACATACCTGTTGAATGAAAGAATGCGTGCAAAGTGGAGAGCAATAAAGTGAAGAGAAGTAGAGCAGTAATGTGTAGAGCAATATAACAATAGAGCAGTAGTGTGTAGAGCAATAGAACAATAAAGCAGTAGCAGTAGAGCAATAGAATAGTAGAGCAGTAGTGTGTGTGTAAGAGAGTTTAGAACAGTGATTGTTCGTGTCTTGCTAATGAAAGAGCATAGGTATATATAAATTTGAAAATAGGCAGAGACTATGGTAACAAGAACTAGTTTAGCATAATTATGGAAATAATACTCAATCAGTATTAATTAGGGACCTGGAATCCCTTTAATTAGGGAGTCAAGTTCAAACGGGACAATCAGAGTTAAATAAGGGGAAGTCATCAATTATAAACTGATTTTACCATAATAAGAGTAGTAAAAGCATGTGGCATGTAATAAAGACCAAGTACATAATATTTCAAGTAAGGAAAATATATACTGAGTGTGTTTCTATAGTAAAAATATAATTTAGTTCTGGAAATTAGTCAAAGAATCACGGAAAGGACTAAAATCACGAGGAATCAGTACTAATTGAGGAAGGTACCACAAAAATAAGGAAACAATTCGAAATCAGTACAGAATTACAAGGACATACACAAAATCATAGATTCAAAGAAAAATGTCACAACTTTACGAAGAGATGCACATAATCAATAGATTATTAGGTAAACAATCGCTAATCGAATAATCAGACTTACTAAGCAACAAATAGCACAAAAATCAGAGAAACCCTAAGTAAGACATCATAGAAACAATAGGAGGTTGAAAACTCTAACAACAAAATTACAGAGAAAATCCAGAAGATCATGCAGATTAGCAAACATATCAAACAAGATGAACTCAAACCCTAAAATTGGGGTTTCACCAGAATAATTAAGGTAAAAGAGGAGACTCAAGCAAAGCATTTAAAATCATACTGGGAATCATATATTAGTACTAAAAATCAGAAGATAAAGCGTTTTCAAAAGGGGTTAAGAAACCCTAGTTCTTTAAAAATGAAGAATCGTTTGAAAAACAAAGGGGTTTTAAAGAGAAAACAGGTGAAAACCTTAGAATAGACATAGATATGTCACAAATCTAGGAAGATCGGAAGATCTTAAAGCTAGGGTTTCAAGAGAAAAACCCAAAAGAGAAGAAAGCTTTAAATATTACCGGCGTTTGGCCGGAAAATGCAAGAATCTTACTCGAACGGTCATAGGAGGCCAGAAAACATGGCATGAGATTGTAGAGGTGAGTGAACCGCCTCTGTTTCACCTGAGATCCTCCATCGGTGACACATGCATGAAAGACGGAGCCATGGGATTGATGAGAGGTGGAAACTCCATCGTTTCCGGCAGCGAGTGGCCGGAGAAGGAGAGACAGAGCTCAGGGTGGAGCGTCTTAGAGAGAGAGATGAGAGAAATTAGAGACGGCTGGGTGAGAAACAAGAGGGGGAAATGAGACGGGGGAGGGTAGTCACCTAGGTTTAATTAAGGAATGTGGAATCTGAACCGTTGATTTGAATTAATTAACGGTTCCGATTGATAGATGCTTGGGCCGGGTGGTTGTAAAGACTGGGTTGGGTTATTTGTGTCAATTAGTTGGGTTAGGGGTCAGATTTAATTGGGGCTAGAACTTAAATGAAAAATGGATAGCTGTTAAATACTCAATTAATTGAAATAATTTATAAAAACAACTGATAATTATTAAAAAAAAATGAAATTGATGCTTAAAAAATTAATTAAAATGATTAATCAGTATTTAAAAATATATATGACTAATTTTTTAGTAAAAAATGGCATAAAACATATCATTAGGCTATAATTGCAAAGTTATTGCAATTATAGCCAAATAGTGCCAATTTGGCTAATTGTAAAATAATTTGATCTTAATAGGACCAAAAATAATGTATTACATCAAGAAATGTCTCTGAAATAATTTTTAATGCAACTTATAATTAATTATTAGAAAATAAAAATATTGGATAAATTAAAATAAAGGCGTAATGGCTTCCTAGCCACTTAGACTTGTAGGAATTTTGAAAGCCGATACACGAACTTTGAATTTTCTCATTTGAACACTCGAACTTGACGGAATGAGTATAAATAAATACATCCAGTAGTGCGTGTATATCAATTGCGCTTACATGTACAACACGTCATATACTAGACTATTTATTACTTGACATTTGTTATTTGTGGGTTTTATTCTTAAATACTAAATAAGCAAAAAAGAAGTTACCAAATAAAAAAAGAAAAAATAAAGAGAGAAAAAAGGATATGTGTTAATCTTGGCTAAAAGAGAGTCCGGCGACGCCATGGCTGTAAAAACCCATCAGGGAAGTCACAGGGAATTGTCTCACCAAGATACGAGTCAGATTATCTCAAAATGCCCAGTTGATAAGCACAGAAGGGAATGGAAATTGACAAAAAATCATCATCGCCTCTTTTTACCCGCCGATTATACTCACTGCCGGCAACATCGAAAGCTGGCCTGGCATGTTGTTTATTGTTACTCTCTTTACCAGGAACTGATCACAACAAACTATATTTTGAACTTTTGGTAACTAATCTAATCTTATTGTTTAATTATCATTTAATAATTTTCAATCACTATCTCGTGTCACTCGTAGCCATCAACATGTAGACCTTACCCAAATGAGGGGGAGGTGGGGGAGGACGATAATAGGGAAAAAGAACACAGTGTGTGAAGTAAATGTTTC
>MDKJ01309018.1:0-42168 GCA_005239525.1 Nicotiana knightiana | reverse complement strand
GGCCAGGCAGGCCCTGGCGTTACAGCTCTAACGCCTAGGTAACGCCTGGACCCCCCAGGCGTTATGGGTCTAACGCCTGGGTAACGCCAGGCTGCCCCAGGCTGTTTGGCTTGGCGCCTGGCGATCCCCCGGGTGTCCCCTCTCGCGTATTCTTCGACGTATTTGCATCCGTTTAGCCCCGTTTCCATTTCCAATTCACCTACACATAAAATAAACCCTATTAGGCACATACGATGTGTATTTTATCATTAAAGCACATAAAATGCAAGGGATATAATGCTTAAAATCACGAATTCTAGCCACTCATCACACTCCACAAGAAGTCCCTGGGCATCCTCTGACGTTAAGACACTGAACGTTGGAGGGTGGTACTTTTTGTACCTCTTGGTCCTGAGCTGCTCCTACTCAAACACTGCTGCCCTAACCTCAGGCTGAACTGGGGCTACCGGCTGCACTGGTATAACCTCAGGGACCTATTCAACCTGGACACGCTGCTATGGGTATGGGTGGAGGGACTTTGCGCTCCTCCGCGGGCCTAAGTTGTATCAGGAGCAAGTGGGATCAACCATGTCTGAGGTAAAGAGCCGAACATACTAAGAAACTAGGCGAGAGTCCCCTGGAGAGCTGGTGCAATAATAGGCATCTCAGGTGTCTGCCCTCCAACTGGATCTACTTGTGGATCCTCTTTAGTAGCTCGTGTCGGTGTTCTGGATGCTCCACTTGGACATCCTCGGTCTCTACCCTAGCCTCGGCCTCTCGTGGCTCTATCAGGGGGCGCATGTGTCTGGTCATCTGATCCATATGTACGTGTCCTCACCATCTATGAGATAATAGAAAGACAAAAATTAAAAATCCGAAGTCAAATATTCCGCACGATAAGAAACCAAAGAAGTGAAGTTTTCATAACAGTTCTGTAGCCTCTTGAAGTTAAGTACAATCATCTCCGTATCGATCCACAACACTCTACTAAACCAGCTCTTGACTTATAACACCTATGAACCTATAGCTCCGATAACAATTTGTCACGACCCCAAACTCCCTCCATAGAATATCGTGACAACACCTAGTCTCTAAGACTAGGTAAGCCTAACAATATGCGAAAACATTAGATAAGAGATCAAAATTTGAAAATACCAACAATTTCATAAATAGAATCTACCAAAACTCAGTACATACAATCCCAAAACCTTGTGAGATATAAGTCACAAGCTCTAGATATAGTACCAAACAATCCTATATATCACTGTCTATCAAAATGTAAGAAATAAGAAAAGAACATGATAGAAGGGACTCCGAGGCATGTGGGCAAGGGCAGGTGTGCCTTGAAGTCTCCAATAAGAAAGCCACAAAATGCTCTAACACCAAGGCTGATAGGATAAACCTGGATCTGCACAAAACATATGCAGAAGCATAGTATGAGTACACCACAATGGTACCCATTAAGTGTCAAGCTTAACCTCGGTAGAGTAGTGACGAGGTCAGGTCAAGGCCCTAACGGAGATAATAAGAAACAAGACAGAAGATATAATAATATAATGAAAATGATAGGGAAGTGAACAATAAATAACTCACAGGAAATAACAATACAGAACCAAGGAAAGCTATTACAACATGAAAGGAAAAAAAGAATTTTACATGTTAAAGAAACAAGAGCCAAACAATACATCAAATAAAGAAGATCAACAGGGGCACTCCCGAGGTACTGCCTCGTAGTCCAAATCATAAAAAGAATAAATCACAGTCTTTCCTTATATTACCACAAGAGTCTTTAAGTTTGGTTTTGAAAATTATTATATTTGCGTTTTAGCCCACCTTATCACACCACAAGCGTTTCAACACCCAGACCTTAAACCACCGCATGCGTATCAATAATCGCAACGGCACGACAGAAGCCACGTGCAGACAATAGCAACCGCATGGCACAAACCATGTGTAACAATAATAACAGCATGTAAGAAACCTCGTGCAAACAACCAAACAATCACCTCAACAATAACACGAAAGCCAAAACATAACAACTAAGTAAATAATATTTCACAACTTATACCTTGCCTCAAAAGAATCACAACCTTGCAATTTAACACCAACTCAACAAAAAGATATTTCTAGGATAGCAATTTTAAGTAAAGAATTCCACAGTTAAGTAATGAGTATGGAAATAGAGAAAAGGAAGTAATTCAACTAAACATGTGATACAAGTTGAAAATTGGATATAAGACAAGTAGAATTGTAAAATTAGGCTAAACATGATGACTATAACATGACAAAGTAACTCAATTAAGGCATGGAAAGTAAACTACATAGCTAAAACCCGAATTTCCAACATTTAGACCGTGTACACACTCGTCATCTTGCGTACACGGCCTTCACATATGACAAATTATCGTCACAATACCAAATCCTAAGGGAAATTTTCCCCACATAAGGTTAGACAAGTCACTTACCTCAAACCGCGCCTCAATCAATCAATTAGAAGGTCTTTTCCTCAATTTTCCAACTGAGGACGGCTCAAATCTAGCCAAAATAATTTCATACTATAAATATAACTATAGAAAACTAATTTAAATAATGAAATATTGACCATAGCTAAGAATTGAAAATTCGCGCCAAAAAGTCGACCCAGACCCGCATCTCAGAATCAAACAAAAATTACAAAAACCGAACACCCATTCGATATCAAGTCCAACAATACAAGAATTATCCAAATCTGACCTCATTTAGCCTTTCAAAACCCAAAAACTTGGTCTAAGTACTTCTACATTTTATCCCCAATTTTGCACCCTAAATCTCTAATTACATGATGAAATCAATGATAGATTAGTGGAATTTAATAAAAAACGAGTTAAAGAATCCTTACCCCAACATTTCCTCTGTAATTCCCTTAAAATCTCGCCTTAACCTGAGCTCTCAAAGTCCAAATGTGAAATAAGAGAATGAAACCTCGTTTGAAATTTAAGTTCTGCTGACCAGTTATTTACACTACGTGATCGCCTAATATCTTACGTGATCACGAAGAAGAAAACAAGGCTGCACCTAAAATATCCTTCACGAACGCGATTGACTCCACGCGAATGCGGATATAAGAGTACGCAGACCTACGCGATCGCGAACTCACCCACGCGATCTCAAAGCACAACTGCGTGTGAACTTGTTGCACCCTATTCCTCTAAATGAACGCATCAATTCATACTTAAACATTCTGGAATGACGCCAAACTTTATGAACAAGTCATAAATCACATAAGGCTCGAATTTCCAAACGGACATCGATAATATCAAAATCCACTTCTAACAAAACTTATCAAATTCTAAAAATTTCAAAATGCTGATTATCCAAAATAGGCGTCGAAATGCTCCTGGACTACCTGATACCCAACCTGAACATACGATGTGGTGACCTGATAGGTCATCTTATGTTTTAGAATCCAATTATGTGTTCCGAAGCCCTAAACACCTCATTTATCCTTCCTTGATTTGCATGCATAGTTCAGGTGTCTTTCCAAAAAGCTTTTATGTTAAAAACTGAGAGAAATATGAAATTTTGCCTTGAAATCTATTTAAGTTGACTTTTGCCAATGTTTTGAGTAAACGGACATAGATTTGTATTTTGGCAGTCCCGGTGGGTCGGCATAGAGATTTGCAACTTAGGCGTGTGCTCGGAATCGAATTCGGAAGTCCCTGGTCCGAGTTATCGCATTATTTAGAAATTTTAAAGTTTATGGCTTAATGAATTTGAAATGTTTGACCGACGTTTGACTTTTTGATCTCGAGTCTTTATTTTGGTTCTAGATCACGGTACAGGTCTAATACTACATTTATGACTTGTCTGTCAAATTTGGTGAGAAACGGAGTTGGTTTGACATGATTCGGACGTCCGATTGTGAAACTAGAAGCTTCAAAGTTCTTTTGAAAATTTCATTTGATTTATTGTTCAATTCATAGTTCTAGGTGTTATTTGGAAATTTGATCACGTGAAAAAGTTGGTATGATGTTTTTAGACTTGCGTGCATAGTTGGTATAGAGCCCCGAGGGCTCGGATGAGTTTCAGATAGGTTACAAAGTGAAATTGGACTTAGAAAATGTTGTTGGTGTTTCAGTTCTGGTGCAGGCCTTTGATCTTACATTTTGCGAGATCAGGCTTCGCATTTGCAAGCTAATCATTGCATTTTCTAAGAGTAGCCGGTCCATAGGATTTTCGCATTTGCGAAGGGGGTCAGGTGGGGGCAGCGATCGCAAATGAGATCAAATGGTTGCATTTGCGGAAACTCAGTGTTCGCATTTGCAAACTTCTCATCGCGAATGTGGTAAATGCATAAATGCGAGGACTTCACAATTGTTATGGTTTTTTTGCATTGGCGGGGTTCGCATTTACAAACCCCAGGCCGCAAATGCGACATCTGCAGCTGGGTAAAACTTGACTTAGATGGGATTTTACTTGTTCATCACAATTTTCAAAACAAGAAACCCTAGATGCGATTTTTCAAAGACTTTTTCTTCCCTAAGTCATTGGTGAGTGATTCTAAACCAGTTTCTTTCAATCTTTCACTACATTTCCCAAGATTTCAACCTTAAATCTTATGTTTTAAAGGTGGAAATTGGGGGTTTTTAGGTAGAAATTCGGGATTTTGTAAATTGGAGATTTAGACCTCAAATTGCGGTTGGATTTCAAAATCAATTACATAACCGGGCTCGGGGATGAATGGGTTACCAGGTTTGGTCCGATCTTTGGAATTGGACCAAGCGGGTCCGGGGGTTTACTTTTGTTAACCTTTTCAAAAATGGCCTAAATTGAATTCTTTGCAATCGTGGGTAGTTCCTAAGGCTTTATTTGAATAGTTTTCTTGATAATTTGCTAGATTCTATTAGTTCGGAGGCTTGTTTTAGAGGCAAAGTTGTGGTTGAGCATTGAGTGGTCTTTGGAGCGAGGTAAGTGTTGTGTCTGACCTTGAATTGAGGAAATTATGAACCCTCGGACTATGTGCTATGTAATTTCATGTGAGCAGTTTATATGTGAGGTGACGAGTTCTTATGCGCCAAATTATATGTTTTCCTTGTTTTCCTGCTTTTCTTAAATTATCTATTTCCATGTCTTAATTGTTATATGCTCTAAATGTGTTCCCATGCCTAATTGCTACATGTTAGACATTGTTTCCTCTTGTTTATGATATTAGATCTTCTCATAGTTTCATGATATCCTACTACTTGCTCAAGTTGGTTTAGTTGCACCTTCTAGTTGAAAATTCTGAATTGGTCTTACTGTGTAGTATTACTTGTGTGGATTATCATGCTACGCAAGGTTTCCTATTTCTTTCAATTTGGTGTTTAGGGCTTGTAAAGGCTTTTCCGTGATTTAAATTGTATGTTTTACTGTGCATATTAAGTACTTGATATTGAAATAGTGAGATCGAGTTGCACATCGCAACAGATGAAATAAGGGTGGTATGATGAGGTGGAATAAGGGTGAATCTATAATGTATGGTGGGAACGGGTTGCACACCGCAACAGGTGTAATAAGGGTGGATTGTTTTGGTGGAATAAGGGTAAACTATGTTTGCGATAATGTGATATGGTGGGATCGGATTACGCGCCGCAACACCTATATATATACTCTTTGTTGTTAATGTTGTCGTGAGGAAATAAGGGAGGATTATGCCCCAATGGTCGGATCGGGTTACGCGCCGCAACAACCTGTGTGTTTATATTTCTCTGAGTTGTGATAGTCTTATAGTATTTCCTTTGCACTTAAGGCTTGGTAAATTATGAACGTCATTGCATTATTCCTGAAGCTGTAGCTATTACTTTCAATTGGCTTCTTTATTTCGTTATGTATTTCCTTTTATGTCTATATTATTATTGCATACAGGTTGTAGTGTGAGTGTCCCGCCTTAGTCTCGTCACTAATTCATCGAGGTTAGGCTAGACACTTACAGAGTACATGGGGTCGGTTAGGCTAGACACTTCTTGTGCAGATTTTGGTACCGGTCCGAGCTGATCATGAGGTTAGCAGTTGCACTTTCTCGGTAGGATACCCAAGATAGATCTGTTGGCGTCCGCAGAACCTGGAGTCCCTTCCCAGTCACATTATTTTTACCGTTTATTTCGTTCAAATAGTTGTATTTTTTTCGGACTTTACTTGTAGAAAATCCTAGTAGTTCATGAATTGTGACTCCAGATCCGTGTTGTAGTAAATATTATGAGCATT
The DNA here is from genome assembly GCA_005239525.1 of Nicotiana knightiana. Taxonomy (NCBI): domain Eukaryota; kingdom Viridiplantae; phylum Streptophyta; class Magnoliopsida; order Solanales; family Solanaceae; genus Nicotiana; species Nicotiana knightiana. Next base: position 35,967 of record MDKJ01309018.1, on the reverse strand, counting down.
TGTATTATTCCGCACTCGTTTTACTTCCGTTGTAGCTTAATTGACTTTATTTACTGAATTGAATAATAATTGGCTTAATAATTCTTTAACGTTGGCTTGCCTAGAAAGTTAAATATTTGGTGCCATCACAGTCCTGAAAGTGGGAATTCTGGGTCTTTACAAGTTGGTATCAGAGCAATAGGTTGCCTAGGCCTCACAATTTACGAGCAGGCTTAGTAGAGTCTGTAGGATTGGTGTAGAGACGTCTTTACTTATCTTCCATATGCTATGAAGTTTAGGAACAAATTTTACTTCTATTCTTCTCTGTTGTGCAATTTTGTTGTCTCAATGCTTATTGAAATCTTCTACCTTTATTCTCTCGCAGATGGCGAGAGCACGTACCGCATCTTCAGTTGAGTAGCAGCCAGACCCCAAGTGGAATCTCCTACGAAGGGCAAGGGTCCAGGCCGAGGCCGTGCCAGAGAGCGAGGCAGGGGCAGGGCTAAGCCTAGAGCCTGAGAAGCAGCCCCAGCGGTGGAGCCTCAGGTAGAGTTTGACGAGAAGGTTCCAGCCCAGACTGTTCCTGTCGGGCCATCTCAGGTTCTGGAGGGGTTCATTGCCACCCTAGTTCTTTAGGACGCTCGTTTAGTGGGACTTATGGAGAGTGTGGCCCAGACTGGTGAATTTCCCATGGAACCAACTTTCTCTTAGGCTGGAGCAAGAGCATAGACTCCTTCTACCCACACTCCGAAGTAGATGACTCCCCAAAATCAGACCCTAGCAGCTCATCCAGTCGGAGTAGTCCAGCCAGTTGTTGCGGCACAGACCGGTGATGGGTCAGCCATGTCTTCTGAGGCTTTATTGAGATTGGACATGTTTACTAAGATCTTTCCAGTTCACTTCAGTGGTGCATCATTAGAGGACCCCCAAGAGTATCTTGATAGCTGTCATGAGGTGCTACGGAACATGGGTATAGTTGAGACCAATGGGGTTGATTTTCCCGCATCTTAGATGACTGGTTCCGCTAAGAAATGGTGGAGAGGTTATTTGTCGGATAGACCAGCTGGTTCACCTGCTCTTACTTGGGACCAGTTCTCTCATCTATTCCTAGAGAAGTCCCTCCCTATCATATTGAGAGAGGAGTATCATCGTCAGTTCGAGCATCTCCACCAGGGCAGTCTGACTATTACTCAGTATGAGACGCGTTTTGTTGATTTGACCCGTCAAGCTCTTCTTTTACTTCCTATCGGGAGAGAGGGGGTGAGGAGGTTTACTGGGGGACTTGCTCAACCTATCAGATTGCAGATGGCTAAGGAGACTGGGAGTGAGATTTCTTTTCAGGTAGATGCCAATGTCGACAGGCGAGTCGAGATGGTTCTTGCTCAGGGAGGTCAGCAGTTTTAGAAGAGACCTCATCATTTTGGTGGGTTTAGCGGTGGCTCATGTGGAGGTAGGGGTACTTTTGGTACATGCATCCCATAGTGCTTCAAGGAGTCGTGGTCCTTATGTGCCTCATTCTGGACAGCCAGCCTACAGTGCACCACCAGCTCCTATCAGTGCACCTCCTATTCAGAATTATTACCGAGGTTATCCATCCCGTTTGGGTCAGTCTCAGTTTCCACAGCCATAACACCAGGATGGATGTTTCGAGTGTGGTGGTTGTGGGCATATCAGGAGGACCTATCCGAGATTATTGGGCGTCGCCCCCACAATGTCAAGGTTCTTGTGCCATGGTCCTAGCACCAGTTGCTACACCACCTGGTCAGTCAGTCGGAGGCAGGGGTAAGGCAGACAGTAGTAGGGGATAGACTGTTAGAGGTGGAGGTCAGACCGTTAGAGGTGGAGGCCAGCCAACTAGAGGCAGTCCTAGGGACTTAGTTCAAAGTGGTGGATCCCATCCCTGATGTTGTGCTTTTCTATCCCTGATGAGGCTGAGTCATCTGACGATGTTATCATAGGTACAATTTCAGTTTGCAATAGCGATGCTTCAGTTCTATTTTGTCCGGGTTCTACTTACTCCTATGAGTCATCGTATTTTGCTTTATATTTGGTTGTGCCTTGCGATTCTTTGAGTGCTCCTGTGTATGTGTCCCCACCTGTAGGGGATCCTATTATTGTAGACCGCATTTATCGTTCATGTGTAGTCACCATTGGGAGTCTTGGGACTAGTGTAGATCTTCTACTTCTCGGTATGCTTGATTTTGATGTCATTTTCAGTATGGATTGGCTTTCACCTCATCATGCTATATTGGACTACCACGCTAAGACATCGACCTTAACCTTGCCAGGGTTTCCTCGATTAGAGTGGAGAGGGACTCCTGGCCAGTCTACCAACAGGGTTATCTCTTATATGAAGGCTCGACGTGTGGTCGAGAAGGGGTGTCTAGCTTATTTGGCTTATGTCCACGATTCTAGTGTGGAGGTTCCTTCCACGGATTCAGTACCAGTTGTTCGTGAGATTTTAGAGGTGTTTCCTACAGACCTGTCGGGGATGCCACCCGACAGGGATATTGATTTCTGTATTGATTTGGCTCAGGGCACTCAGCCCATTTCTATTATGTCATATCACATGGCCCCTCCAGAGTTGAATGAATTGAAGGAACAGTTGCAAAATTTTCTTTATAAGGGCTTCATTAGACGTAGTGTCTCGCCCTGATGTGTGCCTATATTGTTCGTGAAGAAGAAGGATGGATTGATAAGGATGTGCATAGATTATCGGTAATTGAACAAAGTCACCATCAAGAACAACTATCCTTTGCCGATGATTGATGACTTATTTGATCAGCTTTAGGCTGCCAAGGTGTTTTCGAAGATTAATTTGAGATCCATCTGCCATCAGTTGAGGACTAGGTCATCTGATGTTCCTAAGACAGCTTTTCGAACTCGGTAACGGCATTACGAGTTTCTAGTGATGTCCTTTAGGTTGAAAAATGCCCGAGCAACATTCATGGATTTAATGAACCGAGTGTTCAAGCCTTATTTGGAATCCTTTATGATAGTGCTTATTGATGATATGTTGATCTACCCTCGTAGTCGAGAGGAGCACGATCAACATCTTAGGATAGTACTTCAGACTTTGAGAGATAACTAGTTACATGCTATGTTTTCAAAGTGCAAGTTTTGGTTGGATTCAGTCTCTTTCTTGGGACACGTTGTATCAGCAGAGGGCATTCAGGTAGATCCTAAGAAGATTGAGGCAGTTCAGAACTGGCGTAAACACACTCCAGCCATGGAGTTTGGCAGACTATTACCGTCTGTTTATGTAAGGGGTCTCATCTATAACAGCCCCATTGACCAGGTTGACCTAGAAAGGTGCCCCATTCAGATGTTCAACGAGTGTGAGGGGAGATTTTAGAAGCTCAAGGCTGCTTTAACTACAACACCGGTGTTGGTGTTGCCCATAAGTTCAGGATCTTATATGATATATTGTGATGCATCCCGTTTTGGGCTCGGTGCAGTATTGATGCAGGAGAGCAGGGTGATTCCATATGCGCCACGGCAGTTGAAGATTCATGAGAAGAATTACCCTGTCCATGACTTAGAGTTGGCAGTCATTCTGCATTCACTGAAGATTTTGAGACACTATTTTACTGTGTGTCGTGTGAGGTTTTTACGGATCATCAGAGCCTTCAGTATTTGTTCAAGCAAAAGGAGCTCAATTTCAGGCAGAGGAGGTAGTTGGAACTATTGAAAGACTATGATATCACTATCTTGTATCATTCCGGGAAGGCCAATGTGGTGGCCACTGCCTTGAGTAGAAAGGCAGCAAGTATGGACAACCTTGCGTTCATTCAAGTCGATGACAAGCCAATTGCATCAGGTGTTCGGACTTTGGCCAACCAATTTGTGAGGCTGGATATTTTGAACCCCAGGTGTGTTCTAGCTTGCACAGTCGCTCGGTCCTCCTTAATTGAGCGCATCAGATATTGGTAGTATGACGACTTTCATTTGTTGGTACTTAGGGACACAGTGCGGCACAATGGTGCCAAGAAGGTTACTGTTGGAGATGATCTAGTTTTGAGGATGCAGGGACGTGTTTGTGTGCCTAATGTGGATGGACTTCATGAGTTGATTCTTTAGGAGGCCCATAGTTCCCGATATTCTGTTCATCTGGGCGCTGCCAAGATGTATCAGGACTTGTGTCAGCACTATTGGTGGAGGAGGATGAAGAAGGATATAGTTGCTTATGTAGATCAGTGTCTAAATTGTCAGCAAGTAAAGTATGAGTATCTGAGACCTGGTGGTTTGCTTCAGAAGATAGAGATTCCTGAGTGGAAGTCGTAGCGTATCACTATGGATTTCATTGTTAGATTCCCACAGACTCAGAGGAAGTTCTATACAGTTTGGGTCATTGTGGACAGGCTGACCAAGTCAGCGCAATTTATTCCTGTCCCAATTACCTATTCTTCAGAGCGGTTAGCAGAGATTTATATCCGCAAGATCATTCATCTTCACAGTGTTCCCGTGACTATCATTTCTGATCGAGGTACGCATTTCACCTCACACTTTTGGAGAGTTGTACAGTGTTAGTTGGCCATGCGGGATGAGTTGAGCACAACGTTTCATTCTCAGACTGACGGACAGTCCGAGCGTACTATTCAGATATTGGAGCATATGCTCCACATATGTGTTAGAGACTTCGGAGGGTCGTGTGATCATATCTTTCCACTTGCGGAGTTTTCTTACAACAATAGCTACCAGTCGAGCATCCAGATGGCTCCCTATAAGACATTATACGGTACGCGGTGTCGATCTCCAGTCGGATGGTTTGAGCATAGGGAGGCTCACTTGTTGGGTACAAATCTAGTACAATATTCCTTGGAGAAGGCCAAGATTATTCAGAATCGACTTCGCACATCCCACTCCAGGCAGAAGAGTATGCCAACCGTAGAGTTCGTAATGATGCATTCATGATCGGAGAGAGAGTGTTGCTCCGGGTATCACCCATGAAGGATGTAATAAGGTTCAGAAAGAAGGGCAAGTTGAGCCCTAGATATATCGAGCCTTTTGAGATTCATGAGATAGTGGGAGAGGTGTCTTTCGGGCTTGCGTTGCCACTGGGGTTATCAGTGGTTCATCCGGTGTTCCATGTGTCCATGCTCCGGAAGTGTCATGGCGATCCATCCCATGTGATACATGTCAGCTTTGTTCAGTTGGAGAAGGATTTTACTTATGAGGAGGAGTCGATGGCTATTCAAGCCCAGCAGGTTCGTCAGTTGAGGTCGAAGAGTAATCCTTCAGTCCGAGTGTAGTGGAGAGGTCAGTCTGTCGAGGCAGCTACTTGGGAGTCCGAGTCAGACATACGGAGTAGATAGGCCCACCTTTTCAGTAATTCAGGTACTTTTCTATGTTCTTTCGAGGACGAACAATTATTTTAGAGGTGGAGAATGTGATGACCCGATAGGTCACCTTATATTTTAAAACCCAATTTTGCTTCCCGAGGCCCTAAACACTTAATTTTAGCCTTCCTCGATTTGCGTGCATAGTCCGGGCGTCTTTTCAAAAAGATTTTATATTAGAAACTAAGAAACATATGAAGATTTGCCTTGAAATACATTTGAGTTGACTTTGGTTAATTCGTATTTTGACGGTCTCGGTCGGTCCGCATCGAGATTCAGGACTTATATGTATACCTTGAAATACATTTGAGTTGACTTTGGAAGTTTAAGGCTTAATGAGAAACAGAGTTGGTTGACGTGATTCAGATGTCCGGTTGTGAAAATAGAAGTTTCAAAGTTTTTTGAAAATCTCATTTGATTTGGTGTTCAATTCGTAGTTCTAAATGTTATTTTGGGGATTTGATCGTGCGAGAAAGTTCATATGATGTTTTTCGACTTGTGTGCATAGTTGGTTTAGAGCCCCGAGGGCTCTAGTGTTTCAGTTTTCGTGCAGGCCTCTAATCTCGCATTTGCGAGACCAGGCTATGCATTTGCGACCTCTGATGGGTTCGCATTTGCGAGCTACTCATCGCATTTGCAAAGAGTGTCCATGCCACATGATTTTTGCATGTGTGAAGGGTGTCAGGTGGGGGCAATGATCGCAAATGCGATAAAATAGTCGCATTTGCGGAAACTCAGTGTTCGCATTTGCGAACTTCTTATCGCAAATGCGATGAATGCAGAGATGCGAGGACTTCGCAATTGCGATGGTTTCTTGGAATTTGTGGGGTTCGCATTTGCAAACCCCAGGTCGCAGATGCGATATCTGCAGCTGGGTAAAACTTGACGTAGACGGGATTTTACTCATTTCACAATGTTCAAAACAAGAAACCCTAGAGGCGATTTTTCAAAGAAATTTTCTTCCCCAAATCATTGTTAAGTGAAATTAGTTTCTTTCAATGTTTCAGTACATTTCCTTTGATTTCAACCTTAAATCGTGTGTTTTCATGGTGAAAATTGGGGGTTTTGGGTAGAAATTAGGGATTTAGACCTCAAATTGAGGTCGTATTTCAAAAAAATATTAAATAACCGGGCTCGGGGGTGAATGGCTAATCGGGGTTTGGTCTGAACATCAGGATTGGACCAAGCGTGCCCGGGGGTTGACTTTTGTTGACCTTTTAAAAATGGCCTAAATCGAATTCTTTGCAATCATGGGTAGTTACTAAGGCTTAATTTGGATCGTTTGGTTGGTAATTTGCTAGATTATGTTGGTTCGGAGGCTTGTTTGAGAGGCAAAGCTATGGTTGAGCATTGAGTGGTCTTTGGAGCGAGGTAAGTGTTGTGTCTAACCTTAACTTGAGGGAATCAGGAACTTGCCGACTATGTGCTCTGTGAATTTCATGTGAGCGGCGTGTATGCAAGGGGACGAGTGCTTATGCGCGGTCAAATTTTATGTTTTCCCGCTTTTCTTAAATTATCTATTTTCATGTCTTAATTGTTATATGTTCTAAATGTGTTCCCATGCCTAATTGCTAACAATTAGTCATTGTTTCCTCCTGTTTATAATATTACATCTTTTCATAGTTTCATGATCTCCTACTATTTGCTCAAGATGGTCTAGTTGCACCTTCTAGTTGTAAATTCTTGATTGCTCTCGTTGTGTAGTATTACTTATGCGGATTATCATGTTGTAAAAGGTTTCCTATTTGTTTCAGTTTGGTGTTTAGGTAAAGGTTTTTCTGTGATTTGAATTATAAGTTTTACTTTGCATATTGAGTACTTGATATTAATATGGTGGGATCAGGTTGCACACTGTAACATGTGAAATAAGGGTGAATCTATATTGTACGGTGGGAATGGGTTGCACGCTGCAACAAATGTTATAAGGGTGGATTTTTTCTGTGGAATAAGGGTGAACTATGATTATGGTATTGTGATATGGTGGGATCGGGTTGTGCGCCAGAATACGTAAATATATATTCTTTGTTTTAATACTGTTACGAGGAAATAAAGGAGGATTATGTGATGTATGGTAGGATTGGGTTGCGCGCCGCAACAACCTGTGTGTTTATATTCCTCAGAGCTGTGATAGTCTTACGGTATTTCTTTTTGCACTTAAGGATCGGTAAATTCTGAACGTCGATGTCTTATTCTTGAAGCTGTAGCTATTAATTTCAATTGACTGATTTATTTCATTCTGTATTTCTTTTTCTGTCTATATTATTAATATTGCGTACAGGTTGTAGTGTGAGTGACCCGACTTAGCCTCGTCACTACTTCATCGAGGTTAGGCTCGACACTTACAGAGTACATGGGGACAGTTGTACTCATACTAAACTTTGCACTTCTCGTGCAGATTTTGGTACCGGCTCGAGCTGATTGTGAGGTTAGCAGCTGGATTTGCTCGACATGAGACCCAGGGTAGATCTGCTAGCGTCTGCAGACCCTGAAGTCTCTTCCTAGTCACATTATTTTTATTGTTTCTTTTGTTCAAACATTTGCATTTCTTCAGATTTTGCTTGTAGAAATTCCTAAGTTCGTGAATTGTGACTCCAGATCCGGGTTGTAGTAAATATTATGAGCATTTATATTATTCCGCACTCGTTTAACTTCTGTTGTAGCTTAATTGACTTTATTTACTGAGTTGAATAAGAATTGACTTAATAATTTTCTAACGTTGGCTTGCCTAGCAAGTGAAATGTTAGGCGCCATTACGGTCCCGAAGGTGAGAATTCTAGGTCGTGACATACGCCCAATTCCGAAATCATCATGCGTACCTATTGGAACCTTCAAACCCCGATTCCAATGTCATTTACACAAAAGTCAAACTTTAATCAACTCTTCCAGCTTAAAGCTTATGAATTGAGAATTTTCCATCCGAAATAACTTGGAACTTCTGAAATTCAATTCTGGCCACACATACAAGTCCGAAAACATGAAGTGAAGTTGCTCATGACCTCAATCCGACGCACTAGAACTCACAACAACCGGTCGGGTCGTTACATTAAAATTCATTGAAACTGAAATAAAATCTTTGCATTGCCCGTGCGTATAACTTAAATCCTTTAAATATGGATTTCTCTCTCTCCCTCGAACTGTTCAAATATTATAATTTTTCTTAAATATATCGACAATATAAAAAACATTCACTATTTGTCAGTCACCTTTACCTTATACAATGAAACTTGGCTCATTTTCAAAATTACATATCCCACTTTTTATAGAAAATTACATGTAAATATTTTTTGAGTGACCTAATGAGTAAAAATGACCTTAAAAAATAAGAAAAAGGTTCTAGATTTATGGGGAAAAGCTTCAACAACAACTTTATTTGTTTAGTCTCGTCAAATTAATTTATCAGCTTTCCTCCTTTCTCCTTTTTTTTCAAACACAACTTTGAATGTTTGGTACGGGTATAAAACTACTGGAGCAATATTTTCGTGGAAAACTAAGCCAAATGAAGAATAATTTTGGAGTGAAATCACTGTAAACTTCTTTGTTCGTTATTCACTTTAGGATGATAAAAACACCAAACCACGACAATGGCCAAAATTAATATGCATATTGTCTAGACATCTGGTTGATGAACAAATAATCAATTAAAATTACACAAGGAAGATAGGGAAAGAGATAGGCGGATCTGCGATCGCCAAGCAGCTACCTCGTCCTCTCCGAAAATGATCCACATCCAAAATGATCAACTGACACTACCATGGCCAGGGATACCTAGATCTGCATACAAGGTGCAGGGGTAACGTGAGTACACCAACTCAGTAAGTAACAAGCCCAAACAGTGGGTTGAGAGGTAGTGATGGACTAAACCTCCACATTTACAACATAGTGAATGTACAGAAATTTAGGCATGCTTTCAGTTAAATAGACAGCTCAAGGTGATAAGACAAGTAAGGTTCTGAACAGTTTAACATATATAACTCAATGTATTTTACATGCCAATGCATCAACAGTATGAAATGCACAATGCGCTCCCACTCTCAAATACTTGTCTGCTCAGTACTGTATATGGCTTGCATGGCCCAGGGAAGATCCATCCCAGATTAAATACACATCAAACAGAAGTCACTCAGTACTGAGGAAGGCCGATCCAACCCTGTGGAGAATATCCATCTTTAGATAATGATACATCTCACAACCACTCGGTACTGTATATGGGTTGACGGCGTTTCAAACAAGTAGTTCGGAGTTTCAAACCATCAGAACCAAGTTTGGAAGAGTTACTTACCTCAATCAAGCCAAACCTCTACTCGGCAATGCCCTTGCTGCTCGACTCGGCCACAAATCACCCCGAATCTAACCAAAATCAGTATTATATCATTAATATATGTTAAAGGAGCGAAACCCACATCAAAATTATCAAATTACATCACAAATCTCGAATTTGACCAGACCCGACCCCCGGCCCGCATCTCGAAACTCGAAAAAAATCACAAAACTAGAATCCTTACACTCTCACGAGTCCATACATACCAAATACATCAAAATCCAACGACAAATGACCCCTCAAATCCTTAAATCCATGTCTCAAGTTTCCAAGCCCTAACCCCTCAAATTACACCATTAAATCCCACAAATTACATGATTAAACATTAGAAAAATCACCACAAACACAAGAAATAAAGTCCAAGTAACTTATCCAATTGATAGCCTTTGATTTCCCCTTCAATTCACTACTCAAAAGCTCCAAACCATCAAAAATGGTGAAAAATGAATGAAAAATCGCGAACGCAACCTTTTATAGGTTCTGCCCAGCACTTTCCGCTTCTGCGGAAATTATCTCTCACCTACGGTCCGCTTCTGTGCCCAAAAATCTGCACCTGCGGAATTCACTTAAGTCGTCAGACACCACACCTGTGCCCTAGGTTTCGCACTTGTGGGCTCGCAGGTGCGGTCCAGCCCCCCGCTCCTGCGATCAATGCCGCTTCTGCTGTTTACCATTCTCACCTGCGGGCTCGCAGGTGCGATCCTTCTTTCGCATATGCGGAAGCTGTTCAATCCTCCATTTTCCGCATTTGCGGCACATTCTTTGCACCTACGCCCATCACACCTGCCGCTCTTCGTCCGCATGTGCGGCCACACCAGAAAAATCACACCAGCAGCCTTTCTGCTGCATAATCCAAATCCAAACCTTCCGATGACAATCCGAAATCACCCCGAGTCCCTCGGGGACTTAACCAAATATACCAACATGTCATATATCATCACCCGAACTTAGTCTAACCCCCATTACACTCAAAAATATCATCAAAACACCATATAAATCCAAAATTCAAGCCTAAGGATTTCTAAACTTCCGAAATTCCCACGATGCCAAAACCCACCAAACCACATTTGAATGACCCAAAATTTTTCACACACAACTCAACCGACACTACGAACCTATCCCAATTTCCGGAATTCCATTCCAACCCCCAATAGTTAATTTTCCACTACCGACTGGAAATCGGCAAAAATTCAATTTCGCCAATTCAAGCCTAATTCTACCTCTTGCGGATTGCATACTTTTGATCGCTGCCGCACAATAGCTTTTGCGGCTGTACAATATTTGTGCAGTCCGCACTGCAGACCTCCTTGCCAGTCTTTGTTTTTGTTCAACTTTTGATTCCTTTGTGAGTTGATTTTGATTCCATTGGCTCCTTCCTAACAATTCCTGTAAGCAAGCATATTTCATTAGTTTCCGGGAATACCTTCAAGCATTTTGGCCTAAAACACAAGTAAAAGAGAGAAAATACTAGGTTAAAGTCCCTACTTATCAACTCCCCCAAACTTAAGCTTTTGCTTGTCCTCAAGAAAATAAGGTAATTCCCACCTCCACTAGCAAAAAGGATATTTCAGCTGGCCTAAGGTGAATTAGTCATGCATCAACTGAGACTAACAATTACCCTCAACACAAATGAGTTATCAACAATACCATGTTATGACCTTTGGAGTACCGCAGTTCTAATGTTACACTAGAGCATCAAGAGTTGACTTAATTCATCAAGGAAGCTCGCTCTATTATGTAGGTCATTTTGGAACCCAAGCTCCTACTCCTCTACTCTCTATGAGAAAATCTCACTTTAGAATGTAACACTCAAAGAAAGGATTGTGAAAAAGTACGCCCATCTCTCTAAAAGTAATGTCACAAGTCCGACTCTAAGTACCATAAGCTTTCCCCTTATGTAAGTCACCACTAATGTAATCTCACGCAACTTGAAATCATATAGGGCTTTTGTGGCAATGTAATGAAGTAGTTTTGATCAAGGTAGGACTTATTGGCATATGATGGTTTCATCTTTCCTTAAGCATTCCATTTTCTCTTTTCGGCTCATACTTTCTTGACTCTCTGAGTCATTTTGTTCTTCCTTAGGGGAACTAGAGAGACGTAATGTCACCCTTTATTCATCATGAAAAATCTTTCTTTTTTGTAATCATTTCATGCCTTTCATTATTGCTTTCTTTGAATCCCTTCAACTTTCACTTTCTTTTGGAAATATTTCTTTTTGACCTTTCTTCCTTTTCCTTGCCTTTCCTTTTCTACATTTCTTTTACTTATTTTTACCTTTGATCACGTTCAAATTCCTCTTCTCTCCTCCAAACTTATGTTTTTGCCAATTGTATCAAGATTTCTAAGGAAATATTGGGTGCAAGAGAGGATCATTATAAAACGGATAAAGACTTGTAAGCTGGCTATTGAATGAAAAAGGCCTTCAGCTCAAAGGGATTGACTAGGGATATCACATTGGTAGTCTACGGAAACTTTCAAGTTTCAAATTGGATCAAGGGGAGACTGCAATCATTTAGTCGAGCTACACATAGAATTTCGCCTAGACAAACATTCAGGGCAAGTTCTAGACTTATTGGCACGGAACTTGGACTTGCAATTAAAAATATTACCTCTCAAGCTTCTTGATTGTTAAAGAGAACATAGTCGAGGGCCCAAAACAACCCTAGCTAAGATTTAAAATCACAAATGGCTCAAAAAAAGCACTTGATGATTGATTTAGTCAACATAAGAGTCTAAAGGTCACAACTGTAGCTATTCTTTGCCAATCAACTTGTTTCTAACCATAAGGTTGAAGGTAAATGTGTTAAAACCAAGTGAAGCCTTTTATGAGACAATTTTATTCATTACTATTATACATACCAAAACATAAAAAAAATGGACCCAACCCCTTAAGAAGGTTGTTATGCCATCCATCGTTGAGAAGAGCCACTCGGTCCACACAACATCCACCTTTGGAAACAACCGTGGAATTAAGAAAATCAAAGGCTTATTGTATACACAAAACTTAAAAAGAAGTTAACAAATTAAAAAGAAACTACTAAGGTAGATAAGAAGCTATGCTATTAAGGAAAAACAACGAGAGAAGTTATGAACTAAAACTAAGAAAATTAACTGAATATATACATAAATGAAGTAAAGCGAATATATACATAATGGAAATGAATATATACATCAAATGGTAAAAATATATACATACCAAAAGGGAGAATAAAGATAAAGAATAATATAGTAATGGTTATTACATACCAAATGTCAAAGTATCAAAATCAAGATGGACCACCCCCCTCCCCCCCAATGAAAAACTAACATCATCCTCAATTCTAATAACAAATAAGAACAGGGAAAAGGGGTAGAGAGTAGACAAAACTCCCTATGTGGTCTATGTCTGCATCGGGTCCTCAACATGTAGAGGGTCCTCAACATGCATAGGCTCATCAACACTCTCTGTATCCTCTAACTGGATCTCCACATCCTCTGATTGGGGACTACGGGGTTGCCGATATTAGCTCAAGTCAAGTATTACTATCTCTAGGTTTAACCTTTTAATTGGGGATATCAATTTCTTGAGTTCATCCCAATTCCTTGTTAGCCTAGTTTTCCTAGACCGAGTCCCTCTTTCTCAAGTAGAGACTAAGTCGTAAAGGCATGAATCAATGTTTGCAACCATTAATTCTTGAGTTCTAGCAAGAATTGAGCTAAATATCACTAACCCATTCACATTCAAGCCCTAAAATCAAACACCCATTAAATACCCATACTAGAGTTGGGTCACAACCCTAGCTATGGGTTTAGCTACTCATGAAAATAGAAGAAATTAAAGATGAAATGAAGATAAAATCCATTATATTAATTTATGGAACGAAAATCTAATGTTAAGAAGTGAATCGTCACGACCCAACCTATGGGCCACGACGGGCACCCGGTACCTTACTCGACCGAGTACCAATGTAACATATCTTTCTTATCGTACTATCATGGGTAAATGGGCCAAAATGGCCATCATGAGATACCCGAAATAAAACATAAGGGAATGCTAGACATAGGATGACCTAGCATGATATAGAAACTTATACATGTGACCTACGCGCCTATAAGGCTGACATGACCATTTGTCAACTCAAAACATAGGCCGACAAGGCCATACAAGTATCCATATACCTGACAATTTGTTTACAAGACTCAAAGAGTACATACACAACATAAGGGTCGGGACAGGGCCCCGCTATACTAGTCAATGCATGTCCTAATCGTACTGACCAAATAGGCAACTCCGGAGTAAGTGAAGTGCAGCAACACCTTCTGCTGAGCCGATAGCGTACTAGGAGGACTATCAACCTGTCTATCGAGACCTGCGAGCATGAAATGCAATGTCCCCAAGCAAATGGGACGTCAGTACGAATAAAGTATTGAGTATGCAAGGCAGAATAACATAACTAAGAATAGTAATGTAAAGAGATGTAGGAGATACAACCTGTACCATCTCAGTGCCTCTGAGAGATAGTGACATGAAATGCGTGATACATATATATATATATATATATATATATATGTAATCTTTTAAAAACATCCACCTCTGTGGGCATCATCATCATCATCATATCATACCCGGCCTCGTAGAGGACTCGGTAAAAACATACCTGGCCATCATAAGGCTCGATAGAATCGTACCCGGCCATGTGGAGCTCGGTAAACCCAACTGATAAGTGGTTGAACAATAGGTGCCATACCTGGCGGACTATAGAGTGGCTCGTTAGAGTAAAATAGATACTATATATAATGCATGTTGGACTCGTGAAATCACGCTCTAAACCTTTTGTTGTAAGGTAGTTGCACCTTCTATTAACATTATTGACATCATACCATGAATATGAGCTTCACTAGGATTGAAGGATCATACATACTTTCTTAGAATAACTTTTTAAGGAAAGAACAACATGGACCACCTTAGTTGCTAGGAGTAGATTCATTATTAACTAGCGTATCGTTTACATTCGTTTCACTTTAGATCATGCCAAAAGAATGAAGGAATAGCCTTAACATTACTTAACCATTTTGATTCCTTAATAACTTCCAAGAAACTCTTCAAACAATTCAACTCAAACCATCATATCATAAGGAGATTCAAAATCAGTGTTGAGCAATGGCTAAGTCTGTAACTTAAGCTATCATTTACGTAAATTCGGGCAGCATCTCCCCTGTGACAACGCCCTCCTCCAATACCATATACCAACAACACCAAGAACAAAATAATAAAAACATGTATGCATTATTTCCCAACCTTATCTCCACCACAATATATCACAAAACAGCCTACCCACCCTAATCAATTCATACATGAAACGACAACAAAAGTAGTGTCAAACAACCTTAACAAAAATAACGACGAACAACCAGACCACCATTCCATCATTATGTGTTGTTTTCCCACACATTTTATCCCCCAAAACTCCATAAAACATTAGCGCAAGAGGCCAACGCGAAACAGCTCACAAACAGTCCACTAAAAGTCAAATAACTCGAACTCGCGGCTTCCGATCACCGTCCCGTGAGTTCTAACTATGAGGAAAAACATTTATCACCCATACTTGATATTTAAATACTTAAATACAGATATTAGACGTTTCTTAACTATGAATTACCTTACAAAACCCTAACTACAAAGAAAAAAGAGAGGCGGTGTAATGACACTTAGGTCGTAGGGATCGTTTTGATGTTATCGCTTCTCGATTTCATTTCCGGGATGATAATATTCTTTGAAACCCTAGAAGAGAGCTTAAGGATATGTTTATGGGTGTTCTATGGTCGTTTTATACTGAAAAAATTAAGAGATAGCCTACCTAAGACTTATATATATCAACTTTGGAAAAGTCAATGAGGTGCTAGCTTGGCACCCTAGCATTGGCCCATCTTACGACACTTATATCTTTTTATCCGGATGTTGTATGAACGAAAGATTAAGAGCGTTGGAGACTACATTCCAATACCTTCAATTTGGTATATAATATGTACCAATAAGACCCCATATAACAAATGAAATGTATTTCTCACAAAACTTTAGTGACTCACCTACTTGTCACTTAAGATGTCTGTGCAGTCTCGCAAAACTGAAAATATCTCTCTACTCCTATGTCGTATCGATGAACGGTTTAATGCGTTGGAAACTAGACTCATAGATATTCAATTTGGTAGGAAGATCATCCCCTAATTCAAAGAATATTGGGAGAAAATATCAGTTCATATTACAGTGCATGAAGCTTGAGGACCCAAAAACATGGAAATGGAATCAAAAAGCCGCAAAAGGACAAGAATAGGCAAAACGCGACCGCAAAGTTGAAAATGCGGGCTGCAAAGCCAACATGCGGACTGCATAATGCTCAGGGGAACCGCAGAGTCCAACAATTAGTTTTGCCAAATCCATGTGAAAAAAATGCGGTCCATTATGCAACCGCATAATAGGTTTGCGGGCTGCACAATGGATCGCAAACCTCTTATAGAAGTGGCTGAGAGCAGAAATGCGATGACACTATGTGGCTGCATATCAACAATGCGGACCGCTTAACATGAATGCGGAAAATTCCTGGAACTTAGGGTTTCGAAGATGCGGTGTACTTGAAGAGAATGTGGACCGCATATCTGTTATGCGACAGAAATACGGTTGCATATTTGACCTGGAAGTGCATTTTTTTCCGATATACCCCCGGGTTTTAGCCCACTATAAATAGATTTATTGAGGTTTTGTGGGGGCATCTTGTGTGGAAAAAGAGCAACAATCCAAACTTTGAATAGTCCCATCTTTTGGAAGATTTGAAGTGAAGAATCTTGCACTTTTGTAAGAATTATGACACTTAATATTCTCTTCTTTTTGTATTTTAGTATGTGTGGCTAGTATTAAATACTAAGGTTGTGGACCCTAAATGGGTGTAATGTCCATGGGTGTTTAACATTGAATATATGTATAATGGTTGGTTGATATTTATTTACTTCTCATTCTTCATTTATTGTTAGTGGTTGCAAACATTAACAAGCGCCATTATATTCTTTCTCTACTTGGAAAAGTGAGTTAGGGTTTGGTAGAAATAAATATCAAAGACTCAAGGTTTTAAGCCTTATTTAATGGAATCGCTTAGGAATAAGTGGATTTTATTTGGCATAAATTGATTACACTTAATTACAACTCTCTTATATTTGGAAAAATCATAAAGAGAAATACTACCCAACTATTGGAAAATATTGGGTAGTCATTTAGAAATCATTTGCATATCAAAAGAACCTTCCATTAGACATATATCATATTATAACTGATAGCATTACATTTTATTGAGGGGGACACAACCTTGGTTTAGATAATCAAATTAATTACAACCTTATTTAATCATACTTGTTATTATTTCACTAAATTACAATCCAATCTATTACAATACTCTTGTTACTCTAACGGAATGGAAATACTAGTTAAGTTAAGATTCACACTACACAAGTAAACTTTTCACTCCTATTCCATGTGGGATTCGACCCCAACCTCGTCGGGTTACTATATTTGACATCGATCGCTTTACACTATTTTAAGGTATAATTTGAGTGTATCAAATTTTGGCGCCGTTGCCGGGGAATATGGTTTTGAAATTACTAACTAGTGTGCACTTTACTTTACATCTTTTCTATTCCCTCGCATTTTGCTTGCTTTGCTTGGTGTGATAGGTGAGAATGGCCGATTATGATGAAGATGAGAATCCCTTTGCGGACATTGAGGAATATCTTGACGATACCAACGCTATCCTTCCTCCACGGGTTGAAGTTGTTATATTCAAAGTAGAACACGGGTTAATCCTAATTCTTAAAGCAGAAGGATTATTCAGAAACTCTACTGATGATGATCCAACGCAACACCTTAGGAACTTATTGGGTGTGTGCGCCATGCATAAACAGAACAATGTAATAGACGACACCTTGAGATTGCGAGTATACAAATACTCATTGACTTGAGAAGCGAGAAAGTGGATTCAAAATCTACCTCCTCAATCTATCACTTCTTGGCCTGAGCTTGTCTGTGCCTTCTTGTCCAAGTGGTTCCCTCAGAGAAAGAAGTTTGAGCTTAGAGATAAAATCTTCAAAAAAAAAATATCAGGAGAATACTTACATGAAGCATGGGACCGATTCAAATTATACTTAGTGAGGTCACCGAACCATGGTTTTTCGGATGCTATTCTGATGGAGAAGTTCTACACGGGTTTGGATTCATTGCCCCAGTCCATAGAAAAAAATGCAGCAGATGGATCTTTCATGGAAAAATCATTCACCCGGATTACGCAAATTCTGGATAAAATGGCCAAACACAATCAAGCATGGATTCCAAAGATTCTAGTGGTGGAATTTCCTATGGTACTCCCTCCCTTACCAACATGATCAAAGAAAATCAAGAGAGAGACTAATTGATTGCCGGTCTTGCCACAAACATTTATGTCTTGAAAAGATGTTCAAGGAGGGTCAAACGAAGAAGGTAAATGTTGTGGAAGACATGAAACCAACGGGAAATCAAGAGTTTGAAGAAGCCAACAATGTTGATAATTCTCAAGGAGGGTATCGCGACAAAATCAATGGAGGCCAAACCCGCAAGGGCAAGGCCAACAAAATTGGCGCAATGGCCCAGGTGGGTCGAGTCAAGGTAATTGCAATAACAACAATAGAAATTATGCCAACCGAAGCTCCAAACCATAGGGGGTTCACCGAAGGGGAAATATCACAAGGAGGGTCCTTCAAATGAATCCAAGTTAGAAGGGATGCTTGAAAATAACTTGCAAAATAAAGAGAGAGGTGATGCTACAATGAAGAACATGTCCGAAATCGTGGGGTCACATACCGCCTCTATACAAAAGCTTGAGATGCAAATGTGAGACTTGTCAAGAGAACAAAATCCCAAGCTAAAAGGTACTCTTCAAAGTGATACAATTATCAACCCAAAGGGGACTGTGAGCGGTTCATCTTCTCATTGCATGGCTATTACGACTAGAAGCGGGAAAGTCCTTCAAGATGAGAATGAACAAGTAGTTGAGGTAGATAATCTTGAGCAAGAAGTTGAGGTACAAGTTGAAGTGCCAGTTGTGGTTGAAAGTGAGAAGCCCTCCCAGGAGGTAAAAATCCAAAAAGAAAAGCATGAAGAGGTTAAGGAAAAGGTGAAGGAGACCCCAAAAGCTCCTCCACCGATTCCTCGACCTACTCCTCCATTCACTCAAAGGCTTGCAAGAAGGGTAGATGATGGTATGTTCGAGAAGTTCTATGATATTTTGAAGCAATTGTCGATAAACATCCCTTTCTTGGAGGCTTTCCAAGAGATGCCGGGATTTGCCAAATTCTTAAAAGACTTGATGACCAAGAAGAGATCTACCAAGAATGAAGTGGTGAGTATGACTCACCGGGTTAGTGCTATTATTTCCATGACAACCGTTGAGAAGAAGGAAGACCAGGGAGCATTAACCATCCCATGAACTATCGGGTTGAGAGATTTTGCAAGGGTGCTTTGTGACAATGGTGCTAGCATAAATTTGATGCCTCTTGCTATTTACAAGCAATCAGGATTGGGGTTGCCAACACCTACAAGTATGAGATTGCAAATGGCCGACCCTTCAATCCAGAGACCTGTGGGTATTGTTGTTGATGTCTTAGTGAACGTGGGGAATTTCCTTCTCCTAGACGATTGTGCGGTTGACAGGAAATTCCTATCATATTGGGAAGACCATTCCTTGCCACGGGAAGAGCTTTGATGGACTCGGAATGAAATGAAATCAAATTTCGATTGAATGATAAGGAAGTCACTTTCAAAGCCAGTAAGGGTTTGAAGTTGCCGAATGCATATGAAGGGATCTCGGTAATAGATGTTGTTGATGAGGTCGAGGATGCTAGTGACATGAAGATGGAGGAAGAGTGACTTGGTGAGGCTTTGGCGGCAATATGGTAAATTTTGATGGAGAAGACATGGAGGGGTATGTAGAAGCCGTGAATGCAGTGGAAGGACGTGGGTCCTACTCTTATGCACCAAAGAAGCTCTCTCTTGACATAGAGAATAGATCCACTCCTCCCGCAAAGCCTTCCATCATTGAGCCACCACAACTTGAGCTCTAGCCACTTCCATCACATTTGAGGTACAAATTTCTTGCCTCTAATGATACTTTACTCGTAATCGTTTCCTCTTTGTTGGATGATGTGCAGGTAGGAAAATTGTTGAATGTCTTGAGGGAGCACGAACAAGCAATTAGATGGACAATAGCGGACATATGAGGGGATTCCCGCTAAAATTTGTGAGCATAAAATCCAATTGGAGGACGGAAGCAAGCCGAGTGTTGAACACCAAAGGAGATTGAATCCGTCGATACAAGAGTGGTCAAGAAACAGATAATCAAGTGGTTGGATGTCGGGGTTGTCTACCCCATTACAGATAGTTCGTGGGTGAGTCCGGTGCAATGTGAACCAAATAAGGGAGGAATGACAGTAATTCACAATGAAAAGAATGAGCTTATCCCTACACGGACGGTCACCGGGTGGAGAGTATGCATGGACTATCGGAAGCTCGACAATGCCACGTGCAAAGATCATTTCCCTATGCCTTTTATTGATCAAATGCTTGATCGGCTAGCGGGAAGATCCTTCTATTGCTTCCTTGATGGGTATTCCGACTACAACCAAATCGACATAGCATTGGAGGACCAAGAAAATACAACATTCACTTGCCCGTATGGAACATTTGCCTTTAGTCGGATGCCGTTTGGTTTATGCAAAGCTCCGGCTACCTTTCAAAGATGCATGATTTCCATCTTCTCAGACATGGTGGAGGATTTCCTATAGGTTTTCATGGATGAATTTTCGGTGGTTTTCATGGATGAAATGTGGGAGAGTTCCCGTGGAGAGGGGAGCCCTCCGGCGAGGTGGGAGGAGTTTGTGGATGCCTTTATGGATCATTTATTGCGTGCTGTGATTATGGCAGCCCGTGCTTCATAATTTGAGTCCCTCAAGCAGGGCAACATGAGTGTGTGGGAGTATCATATGGAGTTTGTGCGCTTGTCCAAATATGTTGTTCACATGGTGTTTACTATGGAGGCCAGAGTTCGACGGTTTATTCAGGGCATTGGTCCCTTGGTTGTTAATGAAGCTGCTACAGCTGCCTTGCATTCGGATATGAATTATGGGAAGATCGTGGGATTCACCCAGGCCACAGAGGCTCGGAAGATGAAGATAAGAATGGAGAGGGAGATTAGTAGTAGGGCCCGGTCAGCGGGCAACCCCGGGAGTTCAGTTGGAGGAGGGAGATCAGTCCTTGGGAGAGGGTCATCAGGGCCATCCCAATCCTATGCTCAGTCCTCAGCCAGTGCCCCTCCATCACGGCACAGCTATCAGCGGGGAGGTCGCTTTGGACCAGGTCCAGACAGCAGGAGGTTCCGACAGTCGGGTCATTCCGGTGGGAGGTTCCAGCAGTAGCGGAGGGCCCCATGCCCTAAGTGTGGGAAGTTTCATTCTAAGCCTTGTTACTTGGATATACCTGTATGCTATAGATGTGGAGAGAGATGCCATATGCTGCGAGACTGCCGTGCACCCAGTCAGGGCGCGGGTAGGGGTTCTGCTCAGCCATCCAGCTCTTCAGCTGCTACATCTTCAGCACACCCTCCAGCTCCAGCTGGGCGCAGTATAGTTAGGGTTGGATCACAGGATCGAGAGGGACCCAGTCTATTCTATGCTTTGAGTGGTTGCCAGAATGCGGAGGCTTCTCCAGATGTTGTCACATGTATTCTGACTGTTCAGTCACATGATTTTTATACTCTTATTGATCCCGAGTCTTCTTTGTCATAGTTACCCCCTTTATTGCTTCATATTTTGGGATAGAACCCGAACAGCTTCACGAGTCGTTCTCTGTGTTGACTCCGATTGGTGATTCCATTACAGTCGTGCGAGTCTATAGTAATTGTGTTGTCACGGTGCGTGGTCGAGATACCACAGCCTATCTTATTGAGTTATAAATTGTAGATTTTGATGTAATTATGGGGATGGATTGGCTCTATTCGTGATTTGCTAAACTCGACTGCCGAACTAGAACTATGAGGCTCGAGTTTCATAATATATTAGTTATCGAGTGGGAGGATAATAATGTTGTTCCAAGAGGTAGATTCATTTCCTGCCTTAAAGCCTCAAAGATGATAAAAAAAGGGTGCATCTACCATTTGGTCCAGGTTGCGGACACCACTTCAGAGGTGCCTACTCCCGAATTTTGCTTGTTGTGAATGAATTTCTTGAAGTATTTCCGGACGAGATTCCTGGGATTCCTCCAGATAGAGAGATTGATTTTGGGATTGATTTATTGCCAGATACATAGCCAATATCTATTCCACCTTACAGGATAGCACCAGCAGAATTAAGGGAGTTGAAGGAACAATTGAAAGGTCTGTTAGAAAAGGGTTTCATTTGGCCAAGTGTGTCGTCTTGTGGCGCACCGATTCTTTTTGTCAGAAAGAAGGATGGATCGCTTCGGATATGTATTGATTATCGGCAGCTCAACAAGTTCACCATCAAAAACAAATACCCATTGCCTCGAATAGATGATTTGTTCGATCAGTTGCAAGGTGCTAGGTTCTTCTCAAAGATTGATTTGCGCTCCGGGTATCACCAGTTAAAAATCAGGGAGCAGGATATTCCTAAGACTGCCTTCAGGACTCGTTATGGGCACTTTGAATTTCTGGTAATGTCTTTTGGGCTAACCAATGCCCCAGCAGCTTTTATGGATCTTATGAATCGGGTTTTCAAATTATTTCTCGACTCCTTTGTGATTGTCTTCATTGACGATATTCTTGTTTATTCGCGGAGTCAGGAGGATCATGCTAATCACCTCGGGGCAGTTCTGCAGACTCTTCATGAGCACCAATTGTATGCAAAGTTTTCAAAATGTAAGTTTTGTCTAGAATCAGTCACCTTTTTGGGCCATGTTGTTTCCAGGGAAGGGATTTGGGTTGATCCCCAAAAGATTGTAGCGGCAAAGGATTGGGCTAGGCTAACGACCCCGACAGATATTGGCAGTTTCTTGGGTCTAGCTGGGCATAATCTGGAGATAGATCTTCCCCGTAGGGCTAGATCGGCCTTCCTCAATACTGAGTTACTTTTTTCTGATGTATATATATTATGGGATGAATCTTCCCTAGCCATGCGAGCCATATACAGTACTGAGTGGACGAGTATTTGAGAGTGGGAGCACATTGTGCATTTCATATGTTAAACTGTTTGGAACTGCGTTTATCTTATCACTTTGAGCTATCTAGTTAACTGAAAGAATTGCCTAAATTTCTGTACATTTATTCTGTCATGAATATGGAGGTTTATTCTGTCACTACCTCTCAGTCCAAAGGTTGGGCTTGTTACTTACTGAGTTGGTGTACTCACGTTACTCCTTGCACCTTGTGTGCAGATTCAGGTGTCAGGGCTGAGTGAGAGATGGTTTACTCTCTTTGGAGCACATCGGAGATTGCAAGGTGGTTGCACGGCGTTCGCAACCTTGATTTTCTCCTTCATATTTAGTTAGTCTGTTTATTCTCAGACTTCTTTGTATTAAGGGAACAATACTAGATTTTTTATTTCCTTTTAGTTGTTCATGACTGATGACTCCGGGTTTTGGGGTTGTATTTAAATGTTTTACCTAACTTTATTTGTTTTGAAATGCTAAAATGGAAAATTTATGAAATACTGGTTAATATTGAATCAAACGAAAGGTTTGTTATGTTATTCATAGTGAATTGGCTAGCCTGATAGGCACCATCACAGCCGGGTTGCTTTTCGGGTCGTGACAATCATACGCATCAAACCAATTATATCAAAACAAAGTCACTCTTCTTCCAGTGAATTGCAATTCAAGAACATCAGTTAAAACTCCATAGTAATCAATATTCTCACTATGTTCATCAGTCTCACCGACAACAACCACACAACAATTTTGAATCCTTAAATGTTTATCATAATCTTATACATGAAATCTATATCTATTAACAATGTAGCCATTATAATGAAACACATATTGGGTAGGACCACGTGAAAGTGCAAGAAGATCTTCCATGATCTAACTATCATCTTCTTTATACAATTGTGCAACCTATTAACAAGATAAAGTTGATTACTTTAGAATGTGTAATATAATATTGGATTTTTAAATTTAATATGTATATATTACTCACCCTATCTTTAAACCATTCAATAAATTATCTGTTCCATTCTATATCATACAGATGTTGAGTAGAATCCACATGAATTCGTGCAAACTCTCTACAAATTTTAGTTGAACCACAAATGTCATACATAAAGGATAAACAATCCTAAAGGAAACAAGGAAACAAAATAGGATATGAAGGAAAAAATTTCATACTCTAGAAATGGTAGAACTTTATCACAATTCTTCAGTATGTATATATGTACTTTCTCCAATTCATCTGCTTCAAGATCATGATGTTTTGGAGCTCCTTAAGTTTTTCCAGATTTACATAATAGAGATAAACCTCCATCAGAATTTTATAAGCCACCATCGTAATTTCGTTCTGGCCGATTTAAACTTTGTGTTGATTCTATGCAGATACCTAGAACATAAGGGCATACATTCATTTGCAAGGTAATCCTCTGCAATGGAACCTTCTGGACAAACCCTGTTACCAATGAGAGATTTCAAAAAATATAACCATCGTTCTATAGGATACATCCCCCGATACTGAACCGGTCCAGCAAGCTTAGCTTCATTAGCTAAGTGAGTAGGTAATTGCACCATGACATCAAAAAAATTAGGGAGGGAATACATTTTCTAACTTACAAAGTGTTATAGGAATTTGAGCTTCAACCTGATCCAAGTCACTGGTCCTTAATGCCTTTTCTCCAAGCACATTAAAAAATAAAGACAACTCAATAAGGGTTTCACACACTATTTTGGATAGCATACCAGGCAGAGTAAGAGGGAGTAAATGGTGTAGAAGAACATGGCAATCATGACTCTTTAAGCCAGAAATCTTGTGATCTTTCAAGTTAACATTTTGAGAAATATTAGATGAAAATACATCTAGCACCTTTAAATTCTTTAAGAAAAGGCATATGTTGTACTTTTCTTGAAGAGATAATGTGTAACATGCAGTTGGAACTTCATATTTTTCTCCTTTTTTGATTGGGTGCAATTCTAGCCTAATGTTCATTTCTTGCAAATCTAGTCGAGTTTTAATGATGTCCTTGTTATTTCCTTTGGCATTCATGATCGTCCCTATAATATTATTAGATTAATTTTTTTTCAATATGCATAACATCCAAATTATGTCGCAACAAAAGAGATTTTCAATATAGAATTTCAAAAAAGATACTCCTCTTATTCCAGTTATCTTTTCGAACATCATGTGATATCTTGATCATTTTCTTTGGATCCTTTATTAACTGTAACCCTTTAAGATCTTTCACTTGATTAAGTATCTCAATACCAGAACGCATTTTTGGTGGGAGCCTTTTCTCTTTTGTGCCATCAAAGGACTCCTTATCATTCCTCCATTTGTGATTAAGAGGAAGGTAATGTTGATGACCCATAAAATATTGTTTCTTACTATTCTTCAATCTGATTGAGGAAGTGTCTTTATTGCAACATGGGCATGCCAATTTACCTTTTGTACTCCATCCAGATAAATTTCTATATGCTAGAAAGTCATTGATGGTCCATAACAATGAAGCATGTAACTTAAAATTCTGTCTGGTTGATGCATCAAAGGTCTCAACACCAATTTCCCATAACTCATTCAACTCCTCTATCAAGGGTTGAAGATATATGTCAATTGCATCTCCTGGGCTATCTGGATTAGGAATAAGCATGGACATAATGAAATTTTTCTGTTTCATACCCAATCAAAGTGGTAAATTATAAGGAATAAGTACCACAAGTCAAATACTATATGAGGTTTTTGAATTCTCCAATGGCTGGAATCCATCACTAGCAAGTCCAAGTCGAATATTACGAGGCTCAGTCGCAAATGAGGGATGAAGTTCATCAAATGATTTCCATGCCATTGAATTAACTGGGTGCCTCATTGTTCCATCATCAACCCTTTTATCATGATGTCATATCATTAGAGAAGATGTCTTTGCACACATATACAATCTTTGAAGCCTAGGATTCAATGGAAAATAACGTAAAATATTTTATGCTATTTTTTTACCATTCTTATTCTTTGCCTCCCCGCTGTGTTTATCTGTTTTCCATCTGGATGCACCACAAACTTTATAGGAATCAAGTAAGTTATCTTCCTTCCAATATAACATGCAATCATTTACACAAGCATCAATTTTTTGGTAGGAAGGCCCAAGGTCCTGAATCACCTTCTTTGCCTCATAATATGAATTTGGCAAATTCGCTCCATCAGACAACATCTCACCCTTCAACATTTTTAATAATATTGTAAATACTCGTTGCTCCAACGACCCATACTTTTTATGTGAAGCAGTTTAATCAAAGTGCAAAGCTTTGAAATTTTTTATCTTTGGTATAGTGGCTTCTCGAAATCTTTCAGTAGGCTGTAAAAAAATTTTGACTTCAACATTTGGTTCTTTTTCAAGTAAATCATTGTAACCAACATCAGCATTGCCTCTATCATGATTAGGATATAAATCCCTCAACATTTTATGTATTTCATCCTCATCCTCATAATCATCTACTTCATTATCATCTTCAACTTCGCATTTCGACTGTGGCTCACCCAGAACTTCTCCATGATGATACCAAAAAGTATAATTTTGAATATTGCATATTCTTTCAAATGTATCTCTACTATCTCACGTGTTCCTAATGTTGTGTTACAACATTTGACACACGGACATCGTATTTCATACAATTCTCATGTTCTTCTTAAGGCATAATCCAAAAAGTTTTGCACCCGAATTAAGTAGGATTCGTCAAGTCAGTTATCAACAAGTTGCATCCATCGCTTACTTGGTGACATAACTTGTAAAGTAAATAGAAATAATATTTAAAAAATTAAGATCGCAAAAACATTAAGATGCACATTACTTATAAAAGAAAGTACTACGATGCACATTACTTGTTATTACACTTGTCAGACCCATCTTTATGACTAAACTTCCTACGATTTTACAAGAATGAAATAAACTACAAGTTGATATGCATAACATATAACTCACAATTTCTCAACAAAATGAGAAATTAAAATACATAAGACACTCTAAAATTAAATCACTGATTTTTTATCTTGTCTTCCTTAAATAAAAAAAGAATACAATAACTATCATTCTATTGTCAAAAAAATTGTAATGATTGTTATCTAGTGAGATACTAGCTACATTTGTCACTTTTTTTTTTAATCAAGAACTAGCTCTCTCTCTCTCTATATATACCATGTCCTAAGTAGTGAACGTGGTTAATTTAATGCTCAAAACATTGACCTTATCAGCACATTACGAGGCTCAACCTATATTCTCTTTGCCTTATCATTACTCACATTTGAGCCCCATTTGCTTAAAAGACAAAAAAAAACACTGAATATATTCCATGACTGAATGTTGGGATATGCTGAACAAAATTATAAATCATATTGCAGTCCTAATACGAGCAACCAATACCCATTTTTGGTGAAATTTCAGTTCTGGGGTGCTTGGCATTCTCTGATGTCCGATGATTTTACGAGCAACCAAACATCCCCTCTTTTGTACAAATTTCTCCTCACACAACAAAGATCAACCAATTTTAAACTCAATAACCTCACTTTTATCACTCACACAAGAAAGATCACTTTTCAAAACAACCAATAAGCTTGATAATCAACATGTGACACACCAATAAGCTGCAAAATGGTACTAAAAGATTTCTCCACAACAGTGTTAGGTCAGAGTTTTACTTAACACCAAATGTACAAAATGTAATATTATCAAAAATCTCAATTTCAAGCTTTATAGAGTATCTTGCTGTTACAGGAACTATTTGACTTTGCAGACATGATTTCTTAATGAAAATGATGCTCTGTGTGCTGTAAATAGTTATTTCATAATCATTATTAAAGCAACTACTTTTAACTTAGCTTCATTCTACATTTTCAATAAACAAAACTATATAAACAGGAAAACCTAAAAGGTCAATTAGTAAGAGTGATTTTTACATATAGAACTCGGGATTTAGACTCTCCATATATAGAGTTCTAAGTTGCAGAAAACAAATAAAGAAACAAAAATTGAAGAACCCTATAGTAGCTATAGAAAGTTAATAGCGGTTAATCAACCGTGCTTTCTGAAAATTTATTAGAAGAAAAATGTACGTATAACAGCTCCCGAATTTGAATTACGGAGGAGATCTGACTCATCTCCCATGTGAATTCTTCATCACTTGCTTCAATTTATTCAGAAAGTGGGGGCTCTTTTTTTGTATTTAAAAATGCTTGCATTTTCTTCTTAACATAATTCAGAACTAAAAATGAAAGAAAAATAGATTAGTGGAATCCAATGAAAGATGTATCATCAATTAAATAAAAAAATATTTAATTAGTCTGAGAATCCACTATCAACTTGGAATCTCATCCACGATAATGTTTCTTTGCTCTTCAACTGGACAAAGATTCTATGCTTTTGATATTGTAGTACTACTTAAAACTATAAAATTATTTCCATAAACACTTAAATTAATCGTCTTTCTCCGTTTCTTTCTACCCACCGAACTAAATCAATTAGTAAATTAAATTAAACAAAATGAATATACTCCTGACCTTTTGCGATTTCTCATGCAATTGGAAAAAAGGCACGAAGAAGAAAAAAGAAGCAGAACAGATTAAAGAGAAAGAAATTAAACTTAATCTTGTTTAGGTGGATAATCCAATAGTATAATTTGTGTATAGTACTTTGGATTAAGGCCTCCAAAGAAGAAATTAAACAGAGTTCTGATTGACGAAGTGGCCACCTCGCTCTTTGCAACCTTTCTGAGTTTTTGACCTTCTGAATTTTGAAGGAGTTTAGCAGCCGTCTCTTAGGGATTTAGGCTGAAAGTATTTGAGAGATTTTAGGGTGAAAGAGAATTTGGAGGGATACCGTGAAATTTTGGAGCTTAATTTCCTATTTTTTTTTTTTTTTTTTTACTTTTAGTTTTCATCAGTTCCCCCACCCCCCTATCCCGCTAAAATCTAATATTAGAAACCAGATATTAATTTTTGTACAAGCCAGAATATGTCTGGTCGTGTATTTAAAAGATAAAATTGCATATTATAGACCAAAAAAAAATTCTCATCCCTATAAGTACACTTTTAGGGACCATACTTAAAACTCGTCGCTAAATGCCGGTCCCTAATAAGACTTTTTCTTGTAGTGCCGCATATGTCTCTCGTAAGCCTACCACTAACTGAATGCAGACCCATAGAGTTGAAAGGTAGAGAACAAGACCCCACTGGTCTCCAGAATACTTGGCTGGTGCTACTGGTAGCTTTCCATCCTGCCCAGTAGCACGAGTCCTCACCATCTGTGAGAGAATGAAACAACAGAAGTTTAGTTACCAGAAACAACAGAAGTTTAGTTACCAGAATCAACAGATTCGCACAACAATAATTCAAGAATATAGAGTTTTCCTAAGGGTTCTGCAACCTCTCGAAGATAAATACAAACGTCTCCGTACCAATTCGCAAGACTCTACTAAACCTACTCATGACTCGTGAGACATATGTAACCTAGGCTCTGATACCAACTTGTCACGACCCAAATACCTAACCTGTCGTGATGGCTCCTATCGTGGAACTAGGCAACCTGACATTATCAATATACTTTCAATATATGACATAAGTGAGCTAAAGCAATTCAATTAACCGGAGGTTTACATAACAACGAGATTAAACCCAAAACACAAGTGCGGAATAGTTGCCCGATATCGGGGTGTCACTAAGTCATGAGCATCTAACAACCAATCTAGTAACATCATATACTACAGTCTGTGCCAAATTCCAGTACAAGAGAGAAAATATAATAAGAGGGAGAAACAAGGACTTCGGACGCCAGCAGCTACTTCGTAAGTCTCTGATAATCAGCTCGCACATGAACTCAGCGACCGCCAGAACCGTACACACCTGGATCTGCACATGAAGTGCAGGATGTAGCGTGAGTACAACCAACTCAACAAGTAACATAATTAAATAAGGAACTGAGGAGCAAAGATGAGCTATGAAAATACAGTTAATTTTTAAAGTTCTCAATAAAGAGTGAACATGCTTTCAAATCCAGTTAATTTAAGTCAAATCAGTTCGAGCTCAAGTAAAACAGATATGAATCTTCAAGAAATTTCACAACAACAATAGATAAACACTAAGTACAACAATAAATAAAAGCAAGTACAGCCTCTCAAGGCAGCAGTCACTCAACTCATACTCTCGGCTCTCAGCCCTCATCACACACTCACAATAGGTACCTGCACTCACTGAGGGTGTAAGACTCCAGAGGTGCTCCTTCAGCCCAAGCGCTATATTTCTACGGCGTGCAGCCCAATCCAATATTGTTGCGACGTGCAACCCGATCCAATATTGTTGCGGCGTGCAAACCGATCCATAATATGTGTATGGCCCGAAGGCTTGTTGCAGCATGAAACCCGACCCATATACCTCACATAGCTCATAGCTCAGCACTCAAGCCCTTTCTCAGTCACTAGCCTCTCTGGCTCACAGAACATCACAATAATCAGCCCAAATAGAGAATACAACAAGTATCAACAGGAAGTGAGAGAGAACGGAGATATGATACACATGTAAGATGGTTACTGAGTACAAGACATCAATTAGCATCCAAATCAACAAGTATACGACTGCTGCAGGACCCAACAATGATTTCATTTGGCCTAAGTATGGTTTCTAACATGAAAGCCAGTGAATTTCTCAAAGACAAGGAAAACCAGGTAATAACAATGGGCTATACGACCTTAAAGTCTCACGGGACGGACCAAGTCTAAATCCTTCACGATGCACGCTCACACCCGCGTCACCTAGTGTGTGCATCACCTTCAGATATTCACATCATACCAATTCTTGGGGTTTCATACCCTCAAAACTAGATTTAAGATTGTTACTTACCTCAACCGCACAGAAATACTACTCCGAAATGCCTTTGCCTCTCGAATCAGCCTCCAAATTCCCCGAATGTAGCCATAAACAATTCGAGATAATCAATATAGGCTAAAAGGATCGATTCCACAAGAAAACTACTAAAATATAGCCCAAAATCTGAAAGTGGCTCAACCCGGCCCCCAGGGCCTACGTCTTGAAACCCGACAAAAGTCACAGAACCTAAAAGCCCATTCACTCACTAGCCTAACCATACCAAAATTTCTCAAATCCGATAACAAAATCCCATTCAAAACCTCAAAATTCTAACTCAAGAGTTCTTCCTCTTGTTCCCCAAATCACAAATTAGATGATAAAATTAAAGATGAAATCATGGAATTTAACCAAAATCAAGTAGAAATCACTTACCCCGATCAACTCCACGAAAATCTCTTCAAAAATCACCCAATTCCGTGTTTTCTAGCTCAAAATATGAAAATGAGTTCAAACCCTTGTTTTTTGAATTAATATTGCCTGTCGAGATTTCCTTAATCGCGATCGTGGAATTCGTCTCGCGATCGCAAAGCACAAAATAGGCTGCCCCTCGACTTACCTTACACGAATGCGGAGACCTCTACGCGATCGCATACTACAGCTTCCTCCAACCTATGTGGTCGCGACTCACCTCACACGATCGCGGAGCACAAATGCGTGACACATAATTGCCTCTTCTCCTTTTCACGAATGCGGACCTATACTCGCGTCCGCGATAGCCAAGCTCATCAGCCCCCAACTTCTGATTGTATAGAATAATCCTCCAGCTTCCCTCAATAGACCTACGCGATCGCGGTCCCACTCATGCGGTCGCGTATAAGGAAACTAGAAGAAATGCAACAATAGACATCAGCAATCACTCAAAATCCAGAAATGCTCTATTAACCACGCGAAACTCACGCGAGGCCCCCGAGACCTCAACCAAACATACCATCAAGCTTCAAAACACTATACAAACTTAGTCTAATCCTCTAACCACTTCAATAACATCAAGAACATGAAATTACAGACAGATTCAAGCCTAATGAACTTAGAAATTTACGAATTCCACAAATGACGCCGATACCTATCAAACCACGTCAGATTGACCTCAAAATTTACACACAAGTCAAAGATGAAACCACGAAGCTACTCCAACTTCCAGAAATCCAATCCAACCTCGATATAAAAATTTTCACTGCCGGCCAAAATCACAAAAATTCCAAGTTTCGCCAATTCAAGCTTAATTCTACTACGGACCTCCAAATTACATTATGGATGTGCTCCTAAGTCCAAAATCATCTAACGGGGCTAAAGGAACCATCAAAATACAAATCTGAGGTCATTTACCCATAAACCGACATCCGGTCAATTTTTCTAACTTAAGCTTCCAATTAAGAGACTAAGTGTCTCAATTCACTCCGAAACCACTCCAGAACCGAACCAACCAACCTGGTAAGACATAAGACAATTGTAAGCACAAAAGAAGCATAAATAGGGTAAACGAGGCTCTCGAAACAACCAGTCGGGTTGTTACATATGTGGATCTGGACGAACGTCTCGGTGATATATATATATATATATATATATTATGGGATGAATCTATGGTTCGGGTTGTACGACCTCTTCAGTGTATGTACACGACTATAAGGATCAGACCGAATGACCTCAGCATAATTCATGCATAAAAATCATTAAGAGTCTGAAGACCACGAGATTTGCCTCTTGATAAAACTTGGAAATCTCATGATATTCTTCTATGACTTGAGAGAGGATATTTAATTGATGGTTCTTATAGTGATGAGATAACATGTGGAACTTGGGGATTTTAAACTGATGATATTTTCCTAACAGGTTTTGTTAACTACTGTTACTTGCCCTATTAATTTTGTTGTATTTCATGCAAGCCTATGATTCCTGTACTTTATTTGTTGGACCACAAGTACGTATCGATGTCGACCCCTCGTCACTATGTCTTCATCTTATTTATTTATTTTATCATGTCTATTTTATATCCATAACAGATGTTGTATTATCATTGTACTCCTTCGTAAATGCTCATGCACTTGTGACATCGGATTTTGGGATGATCTAAAATTGGTTTGTGGCTTTACTTAGCATTGACATACTTTTAATATTTATTCTATTTAAATTGTAACTTTTCATGATTTTAAATTGTCATGACCTAATTTCACAACCCTCGGGATCGTGATGGCGCCTCACATCATACTTGCTAGGCAAGCTGTAATGACTTGGCCGGTCGTTCTGAGAGTTTAGCCCCGTTTCCCTTATTTCTATCTTTTTATGTGTTATTCAGCTCTAGCATGTTGTGTTAGATTGGTTGACTCGGGTTCGAAGCGGATGTGATGAGAAATGAGACAGTTAGTCTCTTAAGTTGGGTGAATAATTGGAAAACTCAACCAAAGTTGACTTATAGGTAAATGATATCGAAATTTGATTTTCATGGTTCGGATAGCTTAGTTAGGTGATTTTGGACTTAGGAGTGTGTTCAAAATGTTGTTCGGAGATCCGGAGTAGAATTAGGCTTGGATTGGCGAAATTGGATTTTTGGCGATTTCCAGTCGGCAGTGGAAAAATTAGCTATCAGGGTCAGAATGGAATTTCAGAAGTTGGAACAGGTTCGTATTGTCATTTGAGATATATGTGAAAAATTTTAGGTCATTCAGAGGTGATTTGATAGTTTTCAATGTTTTTTGTGGAATTTAGAAGTTTCGAAGTTCTTAGGCTTGAATCCGAGATAGATTTGGTGTTTCGGTGTTGTTTTTGGTTCGAAGGCTCGGCTAAATTTGAACGAGGTTATGGAATATGTTGGCATATTTGGTTGAGGTCCCGAGGGCCTCAGGCATGCTTCGGGTGGTTAACGAGCCAATTCGTGGTTTGAAGTTAGCAGATTGTTTTGCTGGTGTTCTGTTCTGGTGTTCCTCTATGCGATCGCAGATGTATGTTAGCGATTGCATAGGCTTAGCTGGAGACTGTGTGAGTTTGTTTATGCGATCGCATAAACTAGGCTACGATCGTGTTTCAGTGTGGCATTGTGCTTTGCAAACGCATGGTCAGTGGCGCATTCACGCAGAAGAGAGGGAGCGAGTGAAGTTTGATCGTTTGCTCTACGCGAACGCGTGAGAGAGGATGCGAACGCATGGGATTGTGTG
The DNA here is from genome assembly GCA_005239525.1 of Nicotiana knightiana. NCBI lineage: Eukaryota > Viridiplantae > Streptophyta > Magnoliopsida > Solanales > Solanaceae > Nicotiana > Nicotiana knightiana. The sequence goes on along the minus strand of MDKJ01309018.1, from coordinate 2,072 downwards.
GCCTTTAATCGCAAACTCATGAGGCTTGTCTATGATCGGGTAAGGTAATTAGGGGTAGTGTTTCGTGATCGCGTGGAAGTTGGCGCGATCGCACTGAAGAAAGACCTGGGCAGCAGTATTAAATATCCAAATCGAGGGTTTGAACCCATTTCTCATATTTTGAGCTAGAGACCACGGGATTAGGCAATATTTGAAGATTTTTTCATAGAGTTGACTGGGGTAAGTATTTCTCACTTGGTTTTGGTTAAAATTAATGATTACGCCTTTAATTTCATCATTTAATTTGTGATTTTAGGTGCAAATTGGGTGAAAAATGAGGGAAAATGGGAGAGTTCATTTTGGGGGTTGGAATGACCATTTTATGCCGGATTTTGATGAATTTGATATGGGTAGACTTGTGAGAGAATAAGGATTCTACTTTTGTGATTTTTGTTAGATTTCGAGACATGGGTCTGGGGGTCGGGTTTGACCAAATTCCGGATTTGTGATGTAATTTGATAATTTTGATTCGCATTTGACATATATTAATGATATAATACGTATTTTGGTTAGATTCGGGGTGATTTGTGGCCGAGTCGAGCGGCAAGGGCATTGCGGAGTAGAGTTTTGGCTTGATTGAGGTAAGTAACCCTTCCAAACTTGGTTCTGAGGGTTCGAAACCCCGAACTACGTGTTATGTGATTAGAATTGGGTGACACACATGCCAAGTGACGGGCGTGCGGGCGTGCACCGTGAGACTTGTGACCTGGTTTATTCCATGGCACCATTTAGTAGTTCTTTCTTTTTTATATTTGTGCTTCTATCAATGTGATTAAAGTAAACGTGTTGGAAATCATGCTAGATATTATGTTAAGGCTTTACGCCGATCCTGTTGTGACCCGAGTGATCGTCTTAATGCAAATCATGCTCGAAATCATGCAAGAAATTATGTTAAGGCTTCACGCCAATATTGGTGAGACCAGAGTGGTCATTTAGTACTGTCATATAATGTGTTTCATTGATATTATATACTCAGTCCTCTCATTGCATATCATATCATGTATTAGTCTCGGTAATTGTTGTTTTACACGTTATATCATTGATTCAGGCTAGTTCATGCATTGTGAGCCCATGTGAGCGAGACTGGAGAGTGATGACTGAGTGAGGCTGAGAGCCTGATAATGAGTGACAATTGTGGGATTGGGCTACACGCCGCAACATGTTATATTGATTATGCCTGGATTTGGCTTATGATAGTGCTTGGGCTGTAGGAGCCCCTGCGGAGTCTGTAACACATCCCCAGTGAGCGCAGTGATATTTGAGGGATGGATCTTTCCTGGACATGGATCATGTCCGAAGTGTTTATATTGGAGATGGATATTCTCCATGAGGCTGGATTGGCATGTTTCCTCGGTACTGAGCGACTTATGTCAGTGATATGTATACGTATTCTGGGATGATCTTCCCTGGGCTGTTGAGCCATATACAGTACCGCATGGTTGTGAGGTGTATCATTTTCTGGAGATGGATCTTTCCATTGGGCTGGACCGGCCTTCCTCAGTACTGAGTGGCTTCGGTCTGATGTGTATATATTCTGGGATGGATCTTCCCTGGGCCATGCGAGCCATATACAGTACCGCATGGTTGTGAGGTGTATCATTGTCTGGAGATGGATCTTTCCATTGGGCTGGACCGGCCTTCCTCAGTACTGAGTGGCTTCGGTCTGATGTGTATATATTCTGGGATGGATCTTCCCTGGGCCATGCGAGCCATATACAGTACTAAGTGGACGAGTATATGAGAGTGGGAGCACATTGTGCATTACATACTGTTGAGGCATTGGCATGTAGAGTACATTGAATTATATATGTTAAACTGTTCAGAACTGTACATGTCTTATCACCTTGAGCTGTCTAGTTAACTGAAAGCATTCCTAAATTTTCTATACATTGGTTATGTTGTGAATGTGGAGGCTTAGTCCGTCACTACCTCTCAGCCCACAATTTAGGCTTGTTACTTACAAAGTTGGTGTATGATGAGTGGCTAGAATTCATGATTTTAAGCATTATATACCTTGCATTTTATGAGCTTTA
>ML371634.1:15932-44592 GCA_005239525.1 Nicotiana knightiana | reverse complement strand
CTACCGTGCTTGCTTAGTAGTCATAGGTGGTCTGGAGACTCAGGTTGATCTTTTGCTTCTTGATAAGTTTGACTTCGATGTTATATTGGGGATGGATTGATTATCCCCCTATTATGCTATTCTAGACTGTCATGCCAAGACAGTGACCTTGGACTTGCCAGGGGTGCCTCGCTTGGAGTGGAAGGGAACTCCAAGTCATTCTTCTGGTAGAGTTATTTCTTATATGAAGGCTCGGCGCATGGTCAGGAAGGGTTGTTTGGCCTATCTGGCCTATGTTCGTGATTCTAGCATCGAGGTTCCTTCCTTGGAGTCGGTGCCCGTGGTTCGTGAGTTTCCAAAGGTTTTCCCTGCGGACCTGTCGGGTATGCCACTCGACAGGGATATTGATTTTTGTATTGAGTTAGCTCAGGGCACCCAGCCTATTTCTATTACGTCGTATTATATGGCCCCGTCAGAGTTGAAGGAGTTGAAAGATCAGTTGCAGGATCTGTTGGATAAAGGCTTCATTAGGCCTAGTGTCTCTCCTTGGAGTGCTCCAGTATTGTTTGTCAAGAAGAAAGATGGCTCGATGAGGATGTGTATTGACTACCGGCAGTTGAATAAGGTTACTATTAAGAACAAGTATCTTTTGCCGAGGATTGATGATTTATTTGACCAGCTTTAGGGTGATTCAGTGTTTCCAAGATTGACTTGAGATCTGGTTACCATCAGTTGAGGATTAGGGCGTCTGATGTCCCTAAGACAGCTTTTCGCACTCGTTATGGGCATTATGAGTTCTTGGTGATGTCATTTGGGCTGACGAATGCCCCCGCCGCTTTTATGGAGTTGATACACCGAGTGTTTAGACCTTATTTTGACTCGTTCGTGATTGTTTTTATTGATGATATATTGATATACTCTCGCAGCCGAGAGGGGCATGAGCATCACCTTAGAGTCGTCCTCCAGACTCTGAGGGATAGTCAGTTGTATGCCAAATTTTCCAAGTGCGAGTTATGGTTGAGTTCAGTTGCCTTTCTAGGCCATGTGGTATCGTCAGAGGGTGTTCAGGTGGATCCCAAGAAGATTTCAGCAGTCAGAGATTGGCCTATCCCACACCAGCTACAGAGATCCGGAGTTTCTTGGGCTTAACAGGTTATTATCGCCTATTTGTGGAGGGTTTTTCATCCATTGCAGCCCCGATGACCAGGTTGACTCAGAAGAGTGTCCAGTTCAGGTGGTCTGATGAGTGCGAGGCGAGCTTTCAGAAGCTCAAGACAGCCTTGACCACGGCACCAGTGTTGGTTTTTCCCACAGGTTCAGGATCGTATACCGTGTATTGTGATGCTTCACGGGTTGGTCTTGGTGCAGTGTTGATGCAGGATGGCAAGGTTATAGCCTATGCTTCTCGTCAATTGAAGGTCCATGAGAATATATATCTAGTTCATGACTTGGAGTTAGCAGCTATTGTGCATGCATTGAAGATTTGGATGCATTACTTGTATGGTGTGCCATGTGAGGTGTTCACGGATCATAAGAGCTTGCAGTATTTGTTTAAACAGAAGGAGTTGAACATGAGACAGAGGAGATGGTTAGATTTGCTGAAGGATTATGATATTACCATTCTTTATCATCCGGGGAAGGCCAATGTAGTGGCTGATGCTTTGAGACGGAAGTCATCTAGTATGAGTAGTCTTGCCTATTTATCAGTCGGAGAGCGACCTCTTGCTTTGGATGTTCAGGCGTTAGCCAACCGATTTGTGAGATTGGAGGTTTCTGAGACTGGTAGTGTTTTGGCCCATATCGTGGCCCGTTCTTCATTGTATGAACGTATTCGGGCCAGGCAGTATGATGATCGCCACTTATATGTTCTTAGAGATAGAGTCAGGCACGAAGATGCCAAGCAGGTTACGGTTAATGCTGAGGGAGTATTGAGGATGCAGGGTCATATTTGTGTACCTGATGTGTATGGCATTCGTGAGTTGATACTTCAGGAGGCCCATAGTTCCCGATATTCTATTCATCCGGGAGCCGCAAAGATTTACCAGGACTTGCGGCAGCACTATTGGTGGCAGATGATGAAGAAGGATATTGTAGCTTATGTAGCTCGGTGCTTGAACTGTCAACAGGTTAAGTACGAGCACCAGAGACCCGGTGGTTTGATGCAGCAGATTCAGCTTCTCGAGTGGAAGTGGGAGCGTATCACCATGGACTTTGTAGTTGGACTCCCACGGACTCAAAGGATGTTTGATGCAGTATGGGTCATTGTGGATAGGCTGACCAAGTCAGCGCACTTCATTCTAGTAGCATGTTCATACTCAGCAGAAAAGGTGGCAAGGATCTATATAAGAGAGATTGTTAGGCTGCATGGTGTGCCCATATCCATTATATCAAACTGAGGTACTCAGTTTATTCCTATTTCTGGAGATTATTTCAGCGAGAGTTGGGCACCCAGATTGATTTGAGCACTGCATTTCATCCTTAGACGGACGGGCAATCCGAGCGCACTATTCAGATTTTGGAGGATATGTTGCGAGCCTGTGTTATTGACTTTAGTGGTTCATGGGACCAGTTCCTGCCTTTAGCTGAGTTTGCCTACAACATCTATCAGTCGAGCATTTAGATGGCTCCGTATGAGGCGTTTTATGGTAGACAGTGTCGGCCTCCAATCGGATGGTTTGAGCTGGGAGAGGCTAGATTGTTGGGTTCTGAGTTAGTCCAGGATGCCTTGGACAAGGTGAAGATCATTCAGGATAGACTTCGAACAGCTCAGTCCAGACAGAAGAGTTATGCGGATCACATGGTTCGAGATTTGGCATTTATGATAGGCGACCGGGTATTTCTTCGGGTGTCGCCCATGAAGGGCGTGATGAGATTCGGAAAGAAGGGCAAGTTGAGACCTAGGTACATTGGTCCATTTGAGATTCTGGACAAGGTAGGGGAGGTGGCCTACAGACTTCCCTTGCCACCTAGTTTGTCAGCCGTGCATCCAGTATTTCACGTGTCTATGCTCCGGAGGTATGTTGCGGACCCATCTCATGTACTTGACTTTAGTGGTTTCCAGTTGGACAAGGATCTGTCTTATGAAGAGGAGCCGGTAGCCATATTAGATCGACAGGTGCGACAGTTGAGATCGAAGAGTTATCCTTCGGTTCGTGTTCAGTGGAGAGATCAGCCTGTTGAGGCAGATACTTGGGAGTCCGAGCCCGATATGCGGAGCTGTTATCCCCATATTTTCCCCGATTTAGGTACTTTTCTATGTCCGTTCGAGGACGAACGGTTATTTTAGAGGTGGAGATTGTGATGACCCAAAAGGTCATCTTGTGTAATTTAGAAGAAACTATGTTTTGAGCCCCCGAAAGCCTCCGTTAATCTTACCTCGATATACGTGCGTAGCCCGGGCGTGTAGCCGGGAAGCTTTTATGTGAAAAGTTGATGAAAAGTTGATTTCATAATGATTAATTGATTAAAGTTGACTTTGGTCAACATTTCTGGTAAATGGACCCGGACCTGTGATTTGACGGTCCCGGAGGGTCCAAAGAAAAATATGGGACTTGGGCGTATGCCCGGAATCCAATTCCGAGGTCCCAAGCCCGAGAAATGAATTTTTAAAGAAAATTATTTTCTAAAAATAATAAAGACTTTTGAAAATGATAATTAATGTGAAAATCGTGTTTCCGGACCCGTATTATGGTTCCGGAGCCCGGAACAGGTTGAATATATGTTATGTGAGTTATCTGTGAAATTTGGTGTAAAACGGACTTGAGATGTCGAGTTTTGGATCAAAATTGGAATAATTAAGCCTTATGAAGTTTTGAGAAAATTCTAGGAGATTTGAGGTTTAATTCCTTGTTTTTAGGATACTTTGGTGATTTAAATTCTTGAATAAGTCCGTAGGATGATTTGGGAGTTGTGTGTATTTTTGGTTTGGAGACCCGAGGGCTCGGGTAAGTTTCGGGTAGTTAACGGGGTGTATAAAGTAGAAAAATCTTGTGTTTTTGATGTTCTGTTGGTGTCTGGTATAACACCCTTCGCGAACGCGACCAAGGGCCCGCGAACGCGTATGGTAATCATCTTGGCCTGGGTTTTTACTCTACGCGAACTTGTAGAGGGAGACGCGAACGCGGAGCACTGGACAGTGCTTCTACGCGAACGTGTCCCCAGGGGTGCGAACGCGTAGTGTTAGTCTGGGGGGGGCTGGGTAGGTTGTTCTTCGCGAACGCGGCCCTAAGCTCCGTCTCAATCTTGCATGAGGCTAAGCTCTGCCTCCATATTTGCATAAGGCTAGGCATTGCCTTCTCTTTTCATGGGACTAAGTCTTGTCCCAAATCTTGCATGAGGCTAAGCTCTGCCTCCATATTTGCATAAGGCTAAGCATTGCCTTCTCTTTGCATGGGACTAAGCCCTGTCCCAAATCTTGCATGAGGCTAAGTCCTACCTCCATATTTGCATAAGGCTAAGGATTGCCTTCAATTATGCATGAGGTTAAGCCCTGCCCCAAATCTTGCATGAGGCTAAGCCCTGCCTCCATATTTGCATAAGGCTAAGCATTGCCTTCTCTTTGCATGGGACTAAGCCCTGTCCCAAATCTTGCATGAGGCTAAGCCCTGCCCCGAATATTGCATGGGGCTAAGCCCTGCATCCATATTTGCATAAGGCCAAGCATTTCCTTCACCTTGCACGAGACTAAGCATTGTCTCTCTGGCATTACCTATTCTCTTCTTTCGGGCTAAGCTCTGCCTTCAAATTCATACAAGACTAAGCCCTGTCTTGTTGCTTCTAGCATAATGTCTTTGCATATCATGGGCTGAAATATCGCCAATTTGTCTGACGGCGTCATAGTCTGAAGGCACCATCCTCATAGCTGGAAGACGTCATGCCATGGCTTGAGGATCTCTCAAATTTGCATATCATTATTCAAAGGCGTCATGGTTCGGAGGCACCATTTTCATGGCCCGATAACATCATCTTATGGCCTGCGAATCCCTCACTGAACAATTCATGGCCCAGGACATCATGGTCTAAGGACGTCATCCTCAACCGTCCAAAGACGATTTTCATGGTCTGAAGGGAATTTGCATCATGTTTAAATTCATGTACAGATACATGCCCGTAGTAAATTTTTACTTGCAGGTGCTCCGATGAGCAACCATTACCCCCCAACAGGAGAAATCCCACTCCAGTTCCCTCATATCTCAAACTTGACCGTAATCCTTTCACATATCCCAAATCTTGTGTTCGTTCTTGTGGTAACTTCGTCGGTATATTCTGCCGATGAATTCAAAACTACACACGGCCTAATTCCTGTAAAACAAGGGATATGTAGGCAGCTCGGAAACCAGAGTGCGGCTTAAATCTATCAAACCATCTCGCTCGGTCAAAATTGGTCATCATATCTTTACCCGACAACTCTTTCATCCTTCTCGGGTAAAGAGGGGTAGATGTTGATACCTAATTTTTCCTTATAATATTTTCAAAATGCATATATACTTCCAAAACCATGCATTAGCATCAATAATATTTTTCCATATATTCTGCATTTTTGAAAATTTCTAATTAATTTATCTCAGTATTTTATTATATAAATAATCATTAAATGCACTACAAATAATTTTATAACAATTTTACGATTTACTTTTGCTATTATATTAAGACTAAGCCTAATTATTTCACAAATGGCCACTTTTATATTTTTGGATTACAATTGAAATAACTTTGCAAATATAGCCCATCAATGCATTATTACATTACTTTACCAGAAAATAGTTTGTTGCATTTTTAAAATATTGAGTAATTATTTTAAAATAATTTTATGCATGAAAACTATTTTTATAATCTGTTAATTATTTTTATAAATTATTTTTTTATCAATTAATTGAGTATTTAACAAATAGCCCTTTTAATTTCTTTAACTTTTCGAACCTAACCGTTTAAATACCAGTCCAAATCCCTTAATAATACCAGCCCAATTCACCTTACGCCCAATCTGCACCTACCCGACCCAAGCCCCCATCAAATCGTGGTCGTTGATCTTTTAGATCAACGGTCCACATTAAACCTTACCATATTAATCTCTAAACCAACCCTAACCCCCCTCCCCCCAATTATCTCATTTCGCCGTCATTGGTTTCCCTAACCTCTCCAGTTCTCTCTCGACCTACCCCTAACCCTAATCGCCGTCATCGGTGAAAAGCTCCTATTTATGGAGATTCTAAGTATTCTCCGACCATTACTAACCGTTTATGCTTCCTGGCTATTCGATCACATGGATCCTTGAGAAAATCTCATGGAGATTCAACCTGTTCTTGCCTGAAACTTGTTTACTGGCCTGTCTAGGGCCATTCTCGTTTGTGAGCACTGATTTCCTCCTATATTTAGTTCAAATGGCTTTTGACCAAGTTTCTCTCATCTCTGTTGTTTTTTGAAAAACCCTAGTTCTATGACTACTTGAATCTATTTAGATCTTTGTAGATCTGAAACGATTCGAGTGTTATTTGGTACTTTCCCTAAAACATCTTCTGTTTTGGTTAACTATTTCGATTCCATTTACTTTTTCTGAAATTAGGGTTCATCCTGAGTTTCTTCAAAAGGGTTTTCTAACTTTCAAGTGTTTAATCTAATTATTTCTTTACATGTTTGATTGATCTTCGTATGTATGCCTAAACCCTAACTGTTTCTGTTTGTGATATTGATTTCTTCCATTTTTCCCGTTATTATGTTTAATATTGTGAACCAGTTACATTGACTGATTCTATTTAGGTTTCGAACGATTCTTTCCTATTAAAATCAGTATTTTCTAGGATTCTTACCTTTTTCCTATTTGTAACTTTTATTAGTAATACTTGCTTTATTTGGATTATCAATCTAACTTAAGGGGCTCGATTGACTCCTATATGGTATATGACTGATTTACTGCCTTATTTAAGCCCTAATTTTGTACCGTTAATTGACTCTCATATCCTAAGGGGTCTTTCCCATATTTTCCGTATGGTTGATTGATTAAATCTCCCAATTAGCTGGTTGATTTATTTGGGTTACCCTATTTATGAATTCTTAATTATTCTTGCCTTATTTCTTTACCTTACTAAGTGTTATATATACTCTAATTACTAATTCTTAAACACACGAACAACAGTTCAAACATACACACACAAAACTTCACTCTCATCTCTCTCATTGCTACTTGTGATCATTGCTTGTCTAGCCGGCTGAAAGCCAAGGCTAGACTGTTGAATCCTGCCTACTTTACCTTCTGTTTTGCTTCCCTTAACTGGTATGTTGCTACTCTTAATGTCATTTATTATACTATAAAGTTCAAATATGTGTGCTCTCTATTGTTGTACTTCTGTTAAACCCATGTCTCTTATGTGCTAGTTAACTACTATGTATTTAGCTTCTATGTTTTCCTATTACTGCCTTAATCAACATGTTTACTACTGTTTATGTTTCACTCTTCATATTTATTGCTTTAATCAGCATGTTTACTCTTGTTTAGGTTTCACTATAATCAACATGTTTACTTCTGTGTTCAAATTCTAGTCTTTCCTGTTTATTACTACATGTTTACTTCTATGTTTAAGGTTCAATCATCTCTGTCTATTGCCTTAAGCCAGCATGCTTACTTTGGTGTCTCAGACTCCTATTTTTCTGTCTAATTGACTTCAATTGGTATGATCAATTTTGTGTAGTTAAAAACTTGTCCTCTATGTGAGTTGATTAGCATGACTGCTCTTACATTAAACTTCTATGTTTCCCTGTCTATTGCTTGAGTCAGTGTGCTTACTTCCATAGTTATGTGTGACTGATGAACTTAGGTGTTCCCTGTTTAAGACCCTAACTTAGCATGTCTTGGTAAATATTATGCCCCTGCCTGCCCTATGCTTCTACTGACTAGCATGCTTCCCTAATACCCTGTTTCTATGTGTTCTTGATTCAGGATTCTTGTGTTCCCAACCCCCGTTCTCTTTTTGTGTAATTGTTTGTTCTCAGCATGCTATATGCTCACCTAAGTTTGACTAATGAACTGATTGGAGTCAGGGCAATATGGAGTTTTGTGTGAAACCTTGTGACTGTGTTTCCTACTTGATGTCTTTTGCTAAAACTTTTCTAGAATATTTCTAAGTTGTTTTCACTCCTAATGTGTTTTCACTTCTAAACCATTGCCACTCCCAAACTGTTTTCAATTCTAAACTATTTTCACTTCTAAATTGGTTTCAATTCTGATATGTTTTCTTAAAATTATTCCTACTATTTCAAGCATTCCCACTCCTACTCTTAGAATACATAGGATCCTGCCCCTATAGTGTGTACACTGCCGAGGAACCCATAAGATTCCTCCGAACTCTGGCACACTGGGGTTGGCCCTTCCACACTGCACAAAAATGACTTCTCTTTAAAAGGGTCTTGGTGTGAGCATTGCCCGGGGTCCCTGAGGCCCTTGAGAACTTTAACACACCAGGATACTCTTTATTGGACATTATGAGTTATGGTACTTTGGACTGTTTGAAGGCCTGGTTTGCCAAGTTCACTTTGGGCCTATCCAGGCTCCCTATACTATAACATTACTTATTTCTGTATTCATTTATGGTCTGTAACAATAATTCTTGTAAACAGATATTGGGGATATTAGTAAAAAATGAAGGGATTTTCATATAATTTTTGTGGGGCAATTGGAAAGAAATCATGCTCTTAGAATTACTATGACTATTTGCTTGTATTAGGAATCATGCTCTTAGGATCGTTTGTCCATTAGAAAACATGTTCATAGGAATCATACCATTTGTTCTAAAACTTCTGCTTTCTAAACTCCTGCATACATCATGTCTGCTTAAGAATCCTGTCACTAGGGTGCTATTAACCCTGTCTAAAAATCATGATCATTCTCTCATGTGAATTAGAAATCATGCTTTAGGACTTTTATTGCACTCGCCTAAATACCATGCCTATATCACATAAAATCAGTAGCAACCATGTCTATAAGAGTAAGTTTAAAAGCAGTCCCAATACCTAGATAACATGTTTATAGAGATGAATATATAAAATCAGTTCTGTAATGTTCAGCACCTAGACAACATGCCTATAGGACATAATGAATGAACTGCCTGTTTAAAACCATTTATTAGTCTATTATGACTCTGATTGACAATTAGATATCCCGTTTATAGGACATCTCAGATCCACGCCTAGACAAGCCTATAGGATAATCAAACTCTTGCAAAATGGTAAAATTGTGCTTTGTTTAATCACTTGTGAACTGCCCAGATTCGGCAACCTCTAAAATCAGTAAGCAAACTGATTAGGTCTCCACTACTTTGCTTTAACAAGATGCTGCATATATTATGTTTGTCATGCTCACCTAAATATCTTGCTTTAGGACTCTTAAAGTATCTGAAATATTGTTGTTTGAGACGTGCAATTGACTGCTTATTTGTGGAGGTAAATGTGAGCCCCCTTTATTGTTTCTTTACCTGACAGTCATACTTAGTTAAAATTGTCGCTTAGATTTTCTCCTTTTAAGCACTTTAGGAGAGTCTAGAACTGCCTTAATTAGAGGTCCTAAACACCTCCAGGGTCATAAGAAAGGGACGAGTAATGCACGCATGGAGTACATTTAATTAGAATCGCTTACATAACCACTAAGGGTAGGGTAATTGGGTAGTAAGGGATATGATGACATGTGCGCTAATGCCACGTGTAATCCCTCTAATTGAGGAATGTTTACCAGGTATTGCATAGAAGTGATCCTACAGGCTAATAAACCTAGGACCCATTTATTCCTATATTTTTGTAATCCATATGTGTTCTTAAACTGCTTTACTTGCTTAATGACTAATTTACCAAAAATGAGTTTGGCCGGGACCCACCGTTGTGGACCTCGAGGGGTGCCTAACACCTTCCCCTCAAGGTAATTTCAAGCCCTTACCCAATCTCTGATATTGTAAACCGGTTTCATGAGTTACTTGCATTAGGTGCCCTAACGCATCTTAAATTCATTAGGTGGCGACTCTTCAATTTCCATAGCCCTTTCCCAAAAGAAATCGAGTTGTCCCAAAGCATGTCGAAACCCGGACCCCGCGAAAGGGGAAAAAGGGGGCGCGACAATCATCATAGAGTGTATTATAAACTCTGTGATGATCATAGAATATCTAGTTCGTTCTAGTTCTTACATGCTTGCTAGTAGGTGAGGATATTTTATGCCTCAATAGGATTTGTAAGGTAAGGTCTAGCCCAGTATGTGTTTGCTTATGTCTTATGCCTTTGGGAATATATCCAAACGGTTATGAGATTATATGCCCTCGTGAGAATTTGGCGGCAGCTGCACCATAATCCTCTACATGAGGCTGTCATCATAAGGCAATGTGAGGCGCAAATGAGTAATTATACAGCCAAGGCATAGAGGCAACACTATTGTAGCTTTTGCCCCCTTACTTGTACTCTTCCGTTGTGATTTTTTCTTTTATTATTATAAAATAGCTACTAGGCAACTTGCCTAGTAGTATAATTTTCTTTAAAAAAATAATAATAATTAAAGACCGATCAAGCTAGTTTATGAATATTACATGTAAACTAAGTGATTTCATTATAATACTAACTCTACTCTAACTCAAATCTACTATAAATCACTTTAAACTTAAGTTTTGAATTCTTCTTGACATTTCCAATCAATTGGAACCACACCTAATTAAACTAAAAAAAATTTTAAAGACCCATATCTAAAATTTAACTCAAAGATCAAAGAGGAGAAATTAAAAAACTAAATCGTGAAGAATCCCAAAATCCATGGGTAACAAACAAAAATATTCTTAGTTTTTACAGTAAGTTTTTCTTATCGTAGTATCTAACAAAATGGAGAACTTGACCGACTAAATTTAACTCCATAACTTTTAGAAATAGTGGTTATAAGAAAATGGATTTTGAAATAAAGGTTGTGAGCTGATGCTTTTGGTAGTGCTTTCAAAATATGTACAATATAAGATAAGTCAGTAAAATTTAAAATTGTGGGCCTGTCATGTTATAATATGAACTTAGTAATTCTTTCAAATATAGATTAATATAATATAGATATAAGTATATATAGATTATTTGTTGGAGAACTTCTATGACAAATCAAAAATTGTCGTAAATATATATTATATTATATTATGGATGTTCATTTAGTACTCCGTTATAAATAAGTTTCCTAAAGAAGCTTATCTATATGGGATCCGTCGTAAATATATTTATCTATTTAGAACTCTATTGAAAATAAGCCTCCTGAAGAAGCTTATCATTTCGGTACTCCGTTATGGATAAATATTATCTCCGGTAGAAGATTATCTATATCTGGTACACTAGTAGCTTACAAGCAGCTTACACAACAACTTGCAGTAACACCTTACACGGAATTTACAAGCAGCTTACACAGCAGCTTGCAGTAGCAGCTTATAAATAACTTACAAGCAGCTTATACAGCAGCTTGCAGTAACAACTTACAGAACAACTTTTTTTCTTGTATAAATAGATGAGATTTCAGTTCATTCTGTACATCAATTTGAAAGTTGAATAATATATCAGTTTCTATCTATACTTACCTTCGATTTATTTACTTTATAATCATTATTTTATAACAAAATTATATTTTTCTTCTTCTTTTTTGGTAATTGTGTTGTGTGTTTTAGAAAACAGAAATTGTTGCGGTTGTAAATTTTGTTATAGAAAGTTATTACAAGTATTATTTGTGGACCACGTAATAGTTAATGGGAAATATTGCAAAATTCAATACCACTCAAAGGCGCCGACCTAACGCCACCGCTTTGAAGTTTTATTTGGTCCAAATACATCCGCTCGTAGCCCAAACGCAACGCGGTATCTTCATCGCTTAATCTCAGCCGTCCATCCAACCTCATAACTCTATAAATAAACTCTCCAGTTATGCAATTCCTCCATCCCAGTTTGTTTTCTTTGTTCGACGAGCTTGTGATTTCCCTGCTAGGTTTGTGGTTTTCAATCCGTATATTGTCGCTGTTGAGAATTTGAGTTCGGCCCCAGAGATTATCCGTTTGAGGTTTTTTGATTTGAGATTCAGTTTTGAAATTAGAATTGGTGTTTCTCTCCTTTGAGGCTGCAGAGATCGTTTGTTGATGTCGGTTTTTGGTATTGATTTACACGATTCTCGTTTGTAGTATTTTGTGAAGATGATGTGATGCCTTCTTTTCTGAAGTCGCAGTTTGTCCGTAGCGATCGCTTATGGTTTTGATTTCTCTTCCATCTTCTTCTGTTATATAAGTCTCAATCGCTTCAACTACCTTCTGGCTTCGTATCGTTGCTTTCTCTCATTCAATTGGTAATTTATTTGGAATATGTGATATGGAATGCAGGCTGGGGTTTCTTTAGAGTTTCTTTTTCTGGTGTGAGGTTCGGTTTGCAATTAGTTCTGTTTTTTCTTCTTTGTTGATTGTTTGTAGATCAGACGTTTCCATTGTTTGATCAGGTCTGAGTAACGATTGTAGGAGAATGATTAGGGGCTTCCGGTGGACTTGATGATGATTATAGTGACTTCCAGTTGGTGATTTCTTCACGTGGTATTGCAGTTAGTACCTTCACCCTAATCATAGCCATGGTATCTCACCCACTAACTTCTTAAATAAATAGCCTGCCTTAGAGGATTGTAACCTCGTGGTTTCTCAATGTTCTTATTTTCTTCCCTTCCCTGTTTCAACTTTCACGAGTCCTTTAAATTTAAAAAAAAATTATTTTCGATTGAAATTTCTTTTGTTTCCAATATTCAACATTTATGTTGACAATATTGACAGCAGATAAGAAGTTTGTCTTCATTTTATTGGATGTCAATCTCTATTAAACCTGCTATTCCTATCATGCTATTGTTTCTGATTTTCCGGATTTTGCAATCCCTCAACTGTGTGTTGGTGAAATCCATTCTAGATGCAATTTTTGGGGAATCAAGCATGCTTTCAGGTTTTGGACGATTCTGAGGTTGCTGTGAGATTATTCCTCTATGCAATTAAGTTCTCTGGTTTTTTTTCCATGGATGGTATTTGGAGCTGTAAGTTTGTGTTTCTGATTTACGTGAGCTCCTCCTCCTGTTTTGAAAGGTGCGCTGGTGTACACTGATTTGCCACACTATCTGAGCTATCAATCCCCTGAATTCCCGAGCAATTTCGCTCCCCTGCTGACTTGCAGTTTCAGATAAATGATTCTGTGATCTATTCTAGTGCTGTGTTACAAGTAGGGGACAACCACAGCGTGGAGACTAATGCTTTGGATCTGATATCTCGACTTTCATCTTATATGCTATTTTGAGGCCAACATCCTTTTATTCCTCGCATCAACTTCTTTTACCTTGACTTCTTCCATGCTTTTTTGGTCTGGTCATCAGTGGATTCCGTACCTAGGTGTGGTGGTTAGTTGTCGGTTATCTAAAGTTTGATCCGTTGTGTCTACAGGCATAAGTGTTTTACTTTGGTGTTGGTGTGGGAGATGCAGAGCAAGTCCCCCTTTGACTATAGGTATTGGATATTTTGTGTCTTGGAGCTTTTGTCAAGACCTCTGTTAAATGAAAGTTCTCAGCTACAATAATTCCTTTTGCTAGTATAGTATATTCTGCTGCCATTAGTTTTGAGTCCAGATGCTCGGATCTTCGATGATCCAATGGACGGAGGGATGTGTAGAGACCACATGGTGAAATTGCAAAGGTCGGTTGTATGCACCCTGGGCACATTTTTTCTTGGTCCTATTTTGTGCTTGCTCTGTAATCCGGTTATTGTCAGGCCTTGAAAAGGGTGGGGGGGTCTTCCAATCTCATCGCTGGAATATCTAGTGATTTCGTAGTTAGTATGGGTTTCGTCAACTTTGCACTTAACTGTTGCCTTTTTCCTGTGCTTGCAGCTGTGGGTAGTCTCTGAGCAGTGAATCTGGAGCGATTGTTTGGTTTTAAATTGTCGGCTGTCTGTTACTATATAACTCACTCACTACCAGTACCTTCTATCATCGCGTCGTTGCTTTCCCATGATTGGTAGTTTATATATTTCAGTTTATTGTGTCTTGATTTTCTGTAGGTTTCTGATTTGCTTCTCTTTGTTCGTCTCCGACTCTGATGAGAAGTTGAGCATGGACCATGTAATTCAAGCGGGTGATTGGGACCATTGTTGCTTTTCTATCATAGCATTGTGCTTTTCTTTGTTTTCTTTTTCTTCTTTGTTGATTAGAGACGGTTGTTTGTATGTCAATGTCGCCAATGTTTGATCAGGTTCTGGGTAATGATCATAGGAAAATGATAGGGACGTTTCGGTGGCTTGGATGAGCATCTTCTATTATGGGAAGGTGGGTGATTTCTTCTCTGGGAATTGCAGCTAGTACCTTCATCCTTCTCTTAGTCATGGTATCTCATGGATTCCCCTTTACAGATAGCCTTTGAGGACTTCTTCCTTTTTTTTTTTTGGCCATTGGTTTCTGATTTGTGTCCTTCAACTGTCAATGCTAAGAAATTGAGTCTGGCTTGCTGCGGCGACCCATTCTAGATTGCATTTTTGGGGGAACCAAGCATGTTTTCAGGTTTTGGGCCCACTTCTGAGGGTTTTGTTGTGAGATTCCACCATGCAATTAGTTCTGTATGGATGCTGGGCATGTTAGCCATTGTGGTCCAGTTCTTTTTCCAGTAGTAATGATGGATAGAAGGATTATTCTGTGTTTTCTGATTTGCACGAGCTCCTCCTATTTTGAAAAGGGATGCTGGTGTACACTGCTTTGCAACACATTTGAGCTTTACTCTCCTCAAACCTCATTATCTTTGCCCCCCCATGCGGACTGGATCTTCAGATGAACAAGTCAGTGATTTAAGCCTATGTGTGAGAAGCAGGAACAAGTCCAGCATGGAACTATCGGTTTGGATTTGATATCTTCCATCTTTATATGCTAGTAAATATTGTCTTGTTCTCGCAGCAACTTCTTTTACCTTGACTGTCACAATGCTTATTTGGTCCGATCGTCGGTGGATTTCATTCCTAGGTTGTGTCAGTTTTCAAGGATGCATGGATGGGTATCTAAGTTTTGATCCAAGGGCGCAAGTGGTTCTACAGGTGTAAGTGTCTTGCTTTGGTGTTTGTGTACAGAAAGATGCAGAGCAAGCTCTCAGGTCTTCGACCATAGGTATCGGATATATTGGTGTCTCTTAGTTTTGTCGAAACTGCTCTTATGCGGAAGCTCTCAATTAAGATAATTCTTTTCACAATTGTGTATAGTGTATTGTGCTGTCATTTTAGTTTTCAGAGATGCTTATGGATGAGATCTCTTATGGTATGGACACCTGAAGAGTACTCAAACTTCTGGATCTTTTGATAGCCCTGTGAAGTGCTCCTCTACTTTATGTGTCCTCTTATCTTCTCCATTTCCATTTTCTTATGTTTTATCACGTCAGCATGATTTTGTTTGTTGGATGGATGTGTAGACCACAGGGTGACAGTAGATCACATGGTCACAGTAATAAGGATTAGATTTTGAAATTTCAAGGTTGATGTCCTGTATTTGGTGCTTGCTCTGTGACCTGGGTGTTGTCACGCTCCGAGAAGAGGGGGTTTTCCAATCTCGTCTCTGGCATCTCTAGTGATTTCCTTGGTGGTTTGGGTTTAGCCAACTATGTACTTAACTGTTCTCTTCTTTCTGTGCTTGCAGTTGCCGTGTCTTAGAGCAGTGATATCTTCTTCTCACGGCGCGCCCTTGTTTGTGGTGTGCGTTAAGGTTTCTTTAGTTCAGGGTGCTTTTGAGTATGGATTATTTTCATTCAACTTTTGGTTCTTTTATTTGGTGATTTGTCTGCAGCCGCAATTGATTATTTCTATTTCAAACTCTGCCAGCAGTGTCTAGATTCAACTTGCAGTAGTTGTAGGGCTACCATGCTGTTATCCTTATCTGAAGTTAATGATCAGCAGAGAGAGATTTTAGATATCATAGGTTTTGATCAGTCAATATCTTTACTAGTATTAACAAGCGCGTCATCAATCCTACTCTTATCTATCATAAGCAGGACACAACATCAGTGTGGATGGAGCTATCAGTTTGGTTTGTGATCAAGTAGTATCTTTTTTTCGCACCGATTTCTTTTACCTTCGCTTGTAGTGCTTATTCGTTTCGATCATTAGTGGATTTCATTTGGTGTTGCTTGTCAAAGGATACGTGGAATAGGTATCTAAGATATGATCCGATGGTGCAAGTAGTTCTGAAGAGATAAGTGCCTCCTTGCTGTGGTGTTTTTCTTTTGGGAAGATGAAGAGCAAGTTTTCAGGTCTTGGACTATAGGTATCGGATATTCGCGTCTCACAGCTTTCTAAAAACTTGTATTATATGGAAGCTCCCAGTTAAGTTGATTCTTTTCACAAGTGTATGTATTCTGCTTTCATTTTTAATTTTTATTCCA
This sequence comes from Nicotiana knightiana, assembly GCA_005239525.1. Taxonomy (NCBI): domain Eukaryota; kingdom Viridiplantae; phylum Streptophyta; class Magnoliopsida; order Solanales; family Solanaceae; genus Nicotiana; species Nicotiana knightiana. Next base: position 28,208 of record ML371634.1, on the reverse strand, counting down.
GATGCTTATGCCTGTGATGATCCAGCTGATGAGATCTCATTTCTTAAGGGATGGCCGGATGGGTACTCAAATTTGCATCTCTTGATAGCTGCATAAAGTGCTCTACTTTTGGTGTTCTTGCTACTTACCTTCTCTGCTCCCGTTTTCTTTTGTTTGTCACACCAGTTTTATTTTGTCTGTTGGACGATGTGTAGACCATATGGTGACAGTAATTGAGGATTAGATTTTGAAAATCCGAAGTGGTGTCCAATATGGTTTGCGCTGCACCCTGTATTTTGTCAGGCTTCGAGGAAAGGGGTTTTTTCGATCTTATCTCTGAAATCTCGTTAATTTTCGTAGGTGGTATCAGTTTGCACTCAGCTATTCCCTTCCTTCTGTGCTTGCAGCTTCTGGGTCTTAGAGCAGTGAATTCTTCTCATGGACTGCTCTTGTTTGTTGATTTTCTCTAAGGTCTCTTTAGTTCAGGCAGATCTAGGTATCAATATTTTCAATTCAAGTTTCTTCCCTAATCAGAGTGCTTCCCTTCTCTCAGCTTAGGCTCTTGATAGTGGTGCGTTCTAGTAGGTCCTTCTGCAGGAACTTTAACGTGTCCGTGGTGGTTGTTTTTTGGTTCTTACATTGAGTGATATATCTGCAGCCATAATCAATTACTTATATTCTATGGTGTGTACTTATGTCTGATCAAGCTCGTGCCAGCATTGTCTAGGCTTTCGTGCAATTGGCAACACTTGTAGGGAAACCTTGTTGTTTTCCTAGTCTGAAGTTCACACTCAGAATATATTAACTAGAAGAGAGACATTTTAGCATACGGCTTGTAAACGGGGTTTCCCCTTTGTTAATGAATTTTTTACCTTATAAAAAAAGAGAGTGACATTTCAAATCTAACAGATTCCGATCAATTGATGTCTTCACCAGGTAGTAGAGGGCTTTTGCTGCTCATAATTTTGATCAGTTCATTTGTGGATCTGCGTTCAAAATAGAGGGCTTTTGCTGCTCATAGTTTTTTAAGAGTTCATTTGTGGATCTGCGTTCAAACTGTTTGCTATCGGGTAAATGAAGCCTCTTTGTTTGGAGATCTCTTTTGAAGCATGCATATTATGTTTTAAATATTCGCTCATTTGATGACTTGCTTCTTTTGCTATTATGTAAAATTTTTGTGTATGAGATCTCCTTCACATTTTTTCTCAGCAGAACATTTCCACTTAAAAAGAGCTCAATTCATTGATTCTAAAATTCTCTTATTTTAATTTTGTAAATGAACACAAGGTAATTATTTTGTTCTTCGTAATAGATCTTGACACGAGTATATATCTTTTGGAACCCTTGTGAATCTACCCCATGTGTGATCATCGTGCAAGGTGCTAAGTTTTATAGTATCATATTTTGAAGGTGGTTAGCTTTCTTTTTAATACTTCCAAATTAGCTTGTAATAATTTGCTTAACATGGGCTTTCTTTTTAATACTTCCAAATTAGCTTGTAATAATTTGCTTAGCATGGTTGAATCAGCATTGACTAAGCAATCATTGTGCCGTTATTCTTTGTTTTCTTGCTATATGTGGAGGTATGTTTAGTCAAATGTCACTTCACAAATAGTATGATCAGCCAAATTTCACTTCACAGATGTGTCAATTTGGATCACCGTCAAAGGCTCGGGGATCCCTCAAAAGCACATGGCTGGTTTTTATCTAGACACACAAGGCTCAGTTTTTTTTTTCACTTTACTCTATTGTTATTTTCCAACTCGAGCAACATGCAACTATTTGCTCTGCTTTCTGTAGATGTGCTCACAAATCTGTCAATTTGGATCATCGTCAAAGGAGGCTGGGGTATCCTTCAAAAGAACGTGGCTGGTTTATATGTAGAGCCACCGGGCTCAGTTTCTTTATACTCTACTCTATTGTTATTTTCCATCTCGAGCAACGATGCAACAATGTGCTTTGCTTTCTGTAGATGTGGTGTGTGAGCTAGTAAGATGGCTGAGTTGTCTTTTGGTTTCAGTACAAACTCCAGCTCTGGGTTAGCTATTCGTGTTCTTGCATACTATTCTAGTTTGGATTATTTTCTTCCTACAGGTGTAGTCTAATATGTGTCGCTAGGGTGATGCTGCCTCCTCCATCGATCGAGTTATGAGGGTGCACAGTACAAGGTTGGAGCTGTTGGTTACAACTTCATTGCTTGGTCACATCGTTATCAGTAATGTTTTAGAACTATAGTTCATTTCTTATTTCTGATGTTGTCCTTTGGTTTCTTGGACTTCTTGTATTGTTGATTGATTAGACACCTTGAATAAAATAAAGGAGATCTTCTAGGAATCATCCAACATCCCTGACCAAGCTCGGCCATTTTGAAAATGCTACCATCCATGCGTTTATTCATATAGAGTATATCACTTCATTCCCCCTGTTGCACTTCCATGTATGGCATGTGCACTTTACATATGGCATGGTTATAGTGGTGTTATTCCCATTTTATCATCTTCTCTTATATATAATTATGATCTCTATTCCACTGGGCTTTGATTTTCTCTGTTGCTGCATCATCAGATGTAGGAAACAAGATTTTGGTGAAGAGAGTTGAACTATGATTTTTGGCATTCATCTGCGGAGGAGTTTTTTCCAAAACCTGTTTTGGGTATTTTTTTGGTGTGATGCAGTTTCAATTATCTCCCCCTCCCTTGATGGTTAGAGGTCGTTGGTGGTGAGTCACCAAGTGTAAGGTCTTTGCAGTTTTGTTTAGTTCTGCCTCTTTCTCCCCCTCCCTTGATGGTTAGAGGTGTTTGGTGGTGAGTAAACATGTGCAAGGTCTTAAGCAGGTCCTACATAATACGCAAATGAGAATGTTCCGGTGTTTTTTATTACATAATCTCTTGTATTTTGGGAAGGTGAAGCTGGGGTGACATAATTTTTTCAAAGCTGCAGCTAGTCTTCAATGCTTTGGATTTGATATCTCTATTCTCTTTTTTTCAGATTCACCGGTTAATTTTTGTCTGACATTTGGAGTATTACAGGGATATTGAGAACGAGCATTTGGTTTATGAACTGATGCATATGATGGTATGAATCTTGTTGTGGATCTCTTTTTTATCAGGCTCGCGGCCAAACATCACTTGTGAATTTTCATATGTAGAAGTTGCATAACGATCCTGTATGTTTCAATATGCAATTAGGCGAGGTGGCTTTGGTAGTAACTTTCATATGGTCCGAAATGGATTGGTTAATTTGGCAAGTGAAGGAACTTAGGCTACTTAAAGAGGGACAAGTTGTTTGCTTGGGTGATGCTTATGCCTCACTTCGTAGTTACTTCAATGTTCTTTGATATCTTTTATCTTATTTATGAAGGAGCAGAAAATTTGGCACCTGCATAGTCGTATGTACTTGGTAGATGCTGTATGTCGAGAGCTTAGGTGGGAATTCCTTCATAGCTTTCTACTTTTTTTGGTAACTGTTTTTAAAAATGCTGTGCTGGAGTTATTTTCTGGGAGATTGCTTCAGTGACGACCTATATGGGGTTCTGGTGGGAAGTTGTAGCTGGTCGCAAAACATTGATTTCAGGATATGTTCTGTGCGTTCAGAACCTTACTTGATAGTTGTCTCAAGGTGCTATGAAATTGTGAACAATGTGTTTTCAAGTGCAACTTTTTCATGGAATGAACATACTGGTCAATCCCTCCTTTCGATGCAGTTAGCCCCTAGGCAATCTTTCAAAAAGACTAGGACATAACACCTATCAAGTAAGGTTCTGTTCTGTGCTGGTGCCATGTCATTTTTACTTTTAGCTGCTCGGCATCTTCAAATTAACATCTCGTCAGCTGAAGTCATGTTCTGCTCTAACTAGCGAGGTCCCAGAAGTTGTCTAGTTCTCTTGAAGTCCTATGGGGAAACCATATTATGTTCCCTGTGAATGTTCCATTGCAGTCAAGGGAGCTCTGCTTTTCAGTATCTGCTGGAATTTCTTCGGAGGAACTTTCATATCATATCTGCTATTGTTGCATGATGATTCGGGTTCTAGACGGGCAGGGAGTTAGCAGGGTGAACTCCATATCTCGTTTAGGGAATCTGAAGTGCTTTACGTGGTTAGACTGGGGGCCAGTTAGTGCTACCACTGTTTGGATATTCGTTTTGCTCACATAGTTCTGCTTGTATAACACTCCTTTACTTTAAGGTAAAAGGACGGAGACCGAGAAGGACATAGTACCATGTGCCCTTTCTCCTAAGGTATGCAATGGGGTCATGTGCCCTTTCTCCTAAGGTATGCAATGGGGTCTAAGTGTATGTGCTGTCAATTGAGCTTTTTTGGTCCGAGGGAGCCTGTCATATTTCTCTGTTTGGACGGAAGGATATCGGCCTTGTATGAGATAACTTATTTCACCAAACAGATAAAAAGAAAACGGACACCCAGGCTTATAGGTTTTGCTAGTTTGATATACAATGATGTGGTTGAATGTAAATGTGATTTCGTTTCATCTTGGATGTGGTATTATGCAATGTTCTCGTTGGTAGGGATCTCACAGTGGGCGGAATTTTATACCTGCAATTTGCTTTTTGTTTCCTGCTTGTTTTTTAAAGAAAACAATAATATTTTTTTTTTTTTTGTTTCCTCATTTGCTAAAGCAAGGTGCTGTGGATTGATTTTGTTGTTTTAAACAGGGTTTTTATGTGGGATAATCTGATTGATTTTTTTGCTCTAAGTGAGGTTTTTTGATGTGGAAGTGATCTTTTTTGGAAGTTTCAGTTTGTGAGGGAGATCCACTAGGAGGAGTCTGCTCAGGTATATGGGATATCTCTAGGGTGGTGGGTCTATTATCTTTGTTTTCGTAGGGAATTTTGTGAAGATTTGCTTCAGTATGCTCGAAGGTTTTGAGTTGTGAGAATTTTCAAGATAGTATTCCTTTTCCACCAATGACTTTGAATCTCGATTTGACTTATTTTGTCCTTTATTTCTTTCAATTATGAATGTTACCTAGAAGGTCATTGCCAAGTCTAAATTTTATTTTTTCCGATTCTTTTGGTCTTGTGATTGAATCGTGAATTTATCCTAGATCCTATCCTAGACAGTCAATCCTGTGTCAGTTTGTATCCCAAAGTACAGTCATTGACTTGTACCCGCTCTTCAGCAATTCCGCCAATTTGTCCCTTTTAACCTAGGAGGTCACTGCTCAGTCTGTTCCTCCCGGTATTTGTTTTCCTTTTATCTAATCCAAACTTATTTCCAGGTTGTTCCCCGGCTTTGTGTGTTGTTCGCGTTTGAGTTGATGCATTTTATTGAACTGTTCTGTTTGTTCTATGATCATGTCTTGTTTTGACACCAACAGTAGTTTGGCCTTGTGTGTTTTCTTGTAGCTTAGGTCTACTTACTGCTACATTTTGTGTTTAGGTGACCCTTGTAACTCCGCCTGTCAAACAGCCGGTCCCAAGCCCGGATTAAGGAGGAGGGAAGGTGTCAATTGTTCAATTAGTCAGTCTGTTCTTTTTAATCAATAGAAATGATTTCTGGACTGCCTTCGACTGTTTCTCCTTATTTGTCTTGAGCAATTCGGATGGAACTTTGCTCCCTAGATCTGTCATTGTTTCTTATTTATCTTTATGCCATATCTGATTACAGTTAATACATATCAGGTATACATGGCAGCTAGATGAAGTCTAGAGATGGGTTAGGGGCTTGTATTGGCGAGTCGACTGAGAAGTATCAGTTGGATGATCTTGCTTATCACGCAATTGGTAAATAGAAATGCAATAACAAACTTATTATCCTGCTTCTTCAGTGAGAAAGGATTCACCAATGTTTCTAATGATTTAAGGCGCAGTCTCTTACATATGCTGCAATTTATTGATGATCCATCTCACTGAAAATATTGTTCCGTAATTGATGGTTTCCAACTCGATATTAATAGAGGTCCGGTGTTTAGCCTGGAAGCGTATGGATATGTTTTGTTAGGGTTTGTTTTCTACATAGTTGATGACCCAGTATATATCCTCAAAAGATAGCTGATACTCCTTCCCTAGCTGCAGTATCTCTTCAATTGTTTGTCATTTGTTGCTGGTTTTTCTTTGTTTTGGCTGAAGCGGTTATGTACATCTAGGTATCAGTTTGCAAGGGTAAACTGTTTCAATGCGTGCAGACTATCTCCGGAACCTGCTTTCCTTCCATGTCTACTCCAATTTATTTATGAATCAACATAATACTCTTCACTATTTGCTATTTGCTATTTGCTTGTGAGGTTTTCATGAATGCTGAAGACCACGTGCAAATATCAGTTTGCTGTGGTGGTCGAACTTCTTATTATTGGCAAGATTTGGAAATGATAGACGTGTGGTCTCTATGGTTGCTTGCGTACACGTTCAAATTTTCAGAATGGAGGGATTAGTATTTGCAATGAAGAGGATAGTATTTTTTTTTCCAGGTCTACTCTAATGTAATGATGATCCAACTTTGCATTTGAAAATCTTCCATTGTTATCAGACGTCCCACCTAATATTCAACTAAATAAGGGGTTTGTTATTCTCATCATCTTTAAAAATTTCTTACCTGCTTGCAACATAATATTCTTTGTTATTGCTTGTGTGGTTTAATATTGATGTTGCAGATAATATCCAATTTCAGTTTGCAATGGTATTATTGAACTGATATAGAATGCTGTGCCAGATGGTAGTGTTTGGCTGATAAGTCCTTTCATGTGAGTTCCTGTTCAAACAGTATTTTAGCAGAGAGAGAGAAGAATGGACTCAAAAGCCCCCTTAATATCGTGCGACTTACCGTGGGGCAGCAGGTACTCTAAACTCCTGTTTCAAACAATAGTTTAATGTGAGTTACTTGTTGTCACTTGAGCTTTTTTTGGTGTCTTGAATGTCGATTCAAAAGCATTGAATGCCAGGAGGCGTATTTCCTCAGGTTCCTCAGGAAGGTCAACACATACCTAAGGAAATATTATGTTATAGGCTGTACCTTGATTGCGATATTGCTCAAATTGTGGCACTTGGCTAATTATTCCTTTCATGTACATACTTGTTTCAAACAATCTCTCAGTTGTGAGATAAACGGCGAATTTGAATGTCACCAGATACCTTATGGCTTAATATATCTGGGGCGTCCTAAGCTTAGGATGTGATTGATCCGTGTTATTAGGTGAGCTTTGTTCTTTTGGACGCCCATAAGTCATTAAGTTGTTTGTTCTGGAAGTATACCTAATTAGTAGGTCTGTGATCGTAAAGCTACTATAGAAGTCAAAGGCGCTAAAAATATGGCCTTCTACTCATCGTTTGCTAAATTGGGTGTTTTCATAGCCGACAACGTAAGGAGTGGAGAGGACAGATTATAGTTCGCTTGTGTTATCTTTGTGAAAGGGCTCTTAAATGATGATCATATCCTGGTTCACAGCAGTGTATGATGATATTCCAATTTAACATTCCATGGATACTTCCCAAGTAGTGTGGGAACATCCGCAAAAGCTGAGGATGAGCCAGATTAGATGCTAGGGACATGGCTTTTTTTGCATTTATTTTTGGGTCGTGGTGGAAAAAAAATACTAGTTCCCCGTGTCGGATAACTTTTTTGCAGATGTTGGAGCAATATTAATACGGATATTGATTTATTTTTACAACAGTTCATATTTAGATATCACATACAAACATTACAATTTTTAAAGTAAAAATAATTAAAAAGTAAATGAGTTGATCCCCTGGAGGGAGTAACGGCGTATAAAGTGGAACAGGAGTACAACTATTGAGAGAATTTAGAGTTCGGTCCGAAGAGTAAGGAATTGTTGGTGCAAAGATGAATTTCATATACTATACGTTGGCATTAATAGATGGCTTGATTTATTGGTAAATATTTGGTAGTAGTTTCACCAATTTGGTGTTATTTAGTGAGAGATCTTGATTTATCAGTAACTAATACTTGGTCGAGATACTTTCAACTGATGCATTACTGAGAAGTCCCCAAGGGCCAGTTGGCTCACCGTTTAAAACTCGGTGGATAATTGACTAGTTATTCTACTATTTTTCACTGAAACCAAGCTTTTGTTAACTTGTGTATCTGCTTCTTATAAGCCTCTACTTTTTTTCTAGGACTACTCTAGAGGCATGCCAGGTTGCTTCGTTTCTTCTGGCTGCTTCTTTCTTGGTAGGGAGAGTTCTACAGTTAACCATTAGCAAGATGTTTATTTCTAGTGTTTTGGTGGGAAGGAAAAATTAATTTTATAAATCTCCGTGAAGGATCTCTCTATAATTCTTTATTTCTTCCACACATAAAATAAGCTACTAATATCCCTATTTATAATAATACATAACCTATTTTAACTAGAAATATGAAAGTTTATTTCTATATTAATTAAGACTACAAAACTTATTTAGACATGAATTAAATAATTTAACAAATATTAAATTCTAAACAATTTGGATTTCCTACTATAACTTTAATCTAGTTTTCCAACATGGCGAATTCCCAACAGACCACTTGGTAGAGAGCAGAATGGTGGTCATCTTTTATATTGGAAGGTAATTTGTCTGTTCACAAAGTTGATTCCTCATGAAAATAAAAAAGAATCTCAAACTTAGGTTGTTAAATGTGTTTTGGTTCATATGAAGTATTTTTGCTGTGGAAGTATGAGCTCTAGCAGACGCTGTATAAAAACACTAGAAGAGATTTGCAAACCAAATTGTGTGAGGCAACTCACGGAATATCAGATTATTCTCATAAATTTGAAAGAATTTTTCTTTGAGTGGCCTCACATTTGTTCTGATATAGTTTTTGGAGATATTGCTTCTGAGCTTAGGACTCTCTTTTTGACTGTTAATTACTTTTGCATTACCATTAGAAATGTTCTGGGGAGTGTAATTTGAATCATTACCACATAGTACTTGCAGTCGAATCTCTTTCTAGTTAGATGATGAGAATGATAAGGCGCCTTCAATAGTTAGATGAAGAAGTAGATGCCTTCTCCTTTTTTCTTTTAATTTTTTGTACACCTTTTTGTTATCTACCATCTCCATATATCATTTCAAATAATGTAGAAACATTCTCGGTGTATGTTATCTATAGTTGAATTTTCCCCCAAGTATATCAACTGTTACCCATATATCACTAATATGGTGAGACATTCAAGATTTCCTCCCATGTTAGTCGAACGGGTTCAATTAACACGTCTGATGCTAATTTTCAATTGTGCTGGTTGGTCTTTGTCAGCATAAAAATGTAATGTTATGGATTTCCAAGTGCATTTTCGCAGATTGACAGTGTAACTCTAATGGGCCGCCTATTCTTTTCTTCTATATTTTTATCAGTGTGTACTACGTCTTCCAGAATCTCTATTAGCCTCATCTTGGATGCTTAAACTTCAATTTTATTCAACTCAATTTTCAGCCTTCACTTCTTGTTCTTTTATTTTCTTCTAAAACTGAGAATATGTTCTCTCGACTTTTCAAACTTGGGAATAATGGGCCTGCTACGTTCGGGATGTGTTATGTATGCTCACTGCTCATCCTTCGCTGTACTGCTTTTATCATTGAATCAAAGCCCTAGGGGCCTGTTGTCTCTTCCGGTGGTACGTTAGCTACTGGTCTATAGTCTAACTGGCACGATTTGTGGTAACTTAATATCTTTGGCACCGCTGTTTGTTGATGTTGGACTGTAACTAGATGGTACCTTTCGACTTCGTTCCTCCTGTGCTTGCAATTCCACTTCAATTTATAGCTAGCTTGTATTTCTAGGCTAAGCTTGCAGGTGAAGATTTTAAATTAAGAGTTAAGCCCAACAGCCATCCAGACTTCTGTGTCCAATTGCTGGTCTCTGCTTGAAAGACTATTTGATGGCAGAATTATTATAGTTCTACGCTTTCTAAGGTATGGGAAGGACCTCAAAGACTTGGATTGTTTGTATGGTTTTCCCCGATGCCCTTTTTGTTTCTTTGGATGGTGGGTGGCAGAGGGGGTTTGGGGGTGGGTGGGTGGGGGGGGGCACATTTAAATGTTGATAGCGTATTGAACAGTCCTGTTTATCTGATATGGTTAAGTTGGAAAAATAAGCTTATATTTACTTGATTGAACAAGCTTTTGCATTCAGAAGTAGTTACAGTTTCGAACTCTGGAAACGCTAGTCGCTGTGGATTCGCTGATGATTGTACAAGCTTCACTTCATTAGTTATAGGGTTTTCTCGGTGGTGATTTGCATATCTGTATCCTACAGGCATGTGCACTAATCACGCTCAACTATGTCTTATAAAAAGACTAAATGGACGTTGCAAATATATCTGAGTATTTATTTCAGGGTTGAATCCCTCAGGGAATTAACATATCAATTATTGTCGTTAGACCACTCAATTCTCAATAATCAAGTTTTCAAAGATTATGTGTTCTTACTACTACGACTGACTGAAATTAAATAAACTAAAAGATACTAATGTTGAGATGTAAACAGATGCGACAAAGGTATAAGGTTTTGGTCAGTTATACATTTACCACCGAGCTACGGTCGGTCGGGCAGTCATGCATTTACCACCGCACTACGGTCGGTCGGGCAGTTACTACTTATCAGTTGGGTAGTCATGCATCATACAATAGGGTTAATAAAAATAGCCTAAAAAAGAAGCATTATATATGTAAGTATAATAAGTATGCATATACGGTGGCACTTCAGAGATTCAGGTTGATTCTTATATGTTTTTAAAGTAATGTTGACTTATTGTTATGTTTCAGTTCTGCCTTACATGCTCAGTACATTATTTATATTGACGTCATTTTATTGGGGACGCTGCATTCATGGCTGCAGGTATAGATAAACAGTTTGACGAGCCCTCATAGTAGACGAGATTGGCATTCAGCGAAGGATCGGTAAGACTCTACCTCATTTGGAGTGCAACCGAGTCTATGAGTTATCGTGTCAGAGTTTTTCTACAAACTATGGGTAGGCCGGCACCCTGTCCCATTTGATGTCACATAATCTTAGAGGCTTTGTAGACAGAAGTTCATTTTGTACAGTATGTCAGAGGCCTTGACGACCCATATGTATTCATGTTTTAAGAGCGATGGTTCATTGATACAACGATTGCCCACTTATAGTTGTACATTACAAATTATGGCCATGTTGACCCATGATAGTTAAAAAAAAAAGAGCTACAGAGTGGTTCGCTCGGGCTAGTACGGTACCGGGTGCCAGCCACGCCTCCCCAGCTTGGGGTGTGAAAAAGTGGTATTAGAGCGGGCCGTGTCCTAGGGAGTCTACAAAGCGGTGCCAAGTAAAGTTTCACTTATGAGTGTGTTGCGCGCCACATTTGTAATTGAGAGGCTATAGGTCATTTAGGAAATGTTACCCTTCTTTTGTTTCCCGATCGTGCCATAGAGCTGAGTTGTAAGAAGTCAGTATGAAGCTTTCACCAGATTTTGTATGCACCAGAGGTGCAGGTATTACAGTAGAGCTTCAAGGTGTAATTTTCACCTACGTTGAAGGGAGGTTATGAAAGAAACAGAAGATACAATGCTAGATCGAAAGGTAAGTAAGGTAAATGTGAAGAAGATACGAGATACTCAAGTACAAAAGGTTGTGCATAGTCCAGATCTCAGATAGAGGTTGGGTTTTAGTTTAGTATACATAGGAGACCCTAGCGAAAGTTTTGAAAATCTCAAAGAGTTAACATTCGAGAACGAATGTTTCTAAAAGGGGAAGGATGTTACATCCCATACCTTAGCATTAGGATGTGCCGTAGTAAATCCACATGAGTTCGAATGGATTATGTCATTAGAAGGTTGTAGAGGGTTTGAGACATTATTATTATGAGACCTTGTAAGTTTACAGCATTGATACCGTTAGATATTATGTTAGTGTGATATTTTCTTTTAAGTGGAATATTTTAATAAAAGTGTTATAAGTATAATTTTGGATAGTTACCATAATTACTATTTTCGAATATGGTAAATTATACACATAATATGAGAAAGTTTATAAATGAGATTTTCTTTATTGTAAAAATAGAAGTTATTTTCTCAAAAAAGAAGGTTATATTTTTACCATTTTAAGAATTAAGCTACGAAAATTTTTACTCTTTATATGAGATTAGGAAAACTAGAAGGTGAGAAAATATATGTATATTTACATGATGTTTTAATGAAATACTAGTGTATGTATTGATTTTATATGGTACCACATGATCATGATAGTAAGGTGTACAAAGTATATTAAAAGTGAGTAGTATTTTAAGTAATTTGAGATAATTCTAAATTATGTAGGTAATTGATTAATTATTGAGTAAGGGTAATTATCTAATTAATTAAATAATGGTTTGATAA
>ML371634.1:0-11816 GCA_005239525.1 Nicotiana knightiana | reverse complement strand
GCTGAAGTTGTTGTCTTTATAACTTGGGAACTTCAGCTCTAGAGCTGAAGTTTTGTCTTTGTAACTGGCGAATTTCAGCCCCGTATGTTGAAGTTTTGTCTATATAACTAGCGAACTTCAGCTTAACTGGTGAATTTCAGCTCAGCGAGTGAAAGGGGAGCTGAAGTTATTTAAAAAGTGGGTACAAGTTAAAAAGTTTTTAATAAATGGGTATAGGTTAAATGGGGGCGACCAAATAGGGTGCCCCGTCATGGATAGCCATTGAAGCTTGCTTAAGCTTGAAAACATAAATTAGGGTTTTCGAAATTGAAATTTATTTTGAGTGGGTATTGTTGGAATAGATTGGGTACATCTTAAGGAATGTGAATCTCAATTTTGGGATGATTTGGTGGAGATTTTAGATGGTATAAATTGAAATTTGGGCCAAATTTGAAGTACACAAGATGAACATTGAAGAAGATAATATGTCTATCTTTCATGTATCTTTTGTGTATCACTTGTATATCAAATATGTATCTCTTGTGTATCTTTTGTATATCTATGTATACTTGTACATAGATGCATGTTTGATTCATATGTCGTCGAGAAATTAGAAAACTCGATTTCAATTACAGATTTTGACTCAAAACAAGTCGTAAGCACCTCCAATCTTTATCAAATTTTGTATATTAACTCATCTATATGTTTTCAATGAATTTTAACCATACCCATTGAGAGAGGTCCCTTTTTGCTTAGATTTCTGGAATGTTGTATATTTTTACTTTGTGTGTCATCACCTTATTTGCTACCTCATCATTGAAATTTTATTTCCGTCTTGCATCTAATGTTGATGATCACACTTAAAAATATGGAAGAAGATTTTTGCGCGTGATTTTCGGAGGGAAAGAATCCTTATTTATCTGGGGTTTTCAAATTTTGTATGCGTTTGACTAGTTTTTAAAAGTATGTGATTAATAGCCAGAGGTAGATAAATTTGGGCTTATTTTGAACATTTTCTTGAGATCTCTTTAAGTTTTCTTATGGGTCAATTTAGGCTACATATGCAGCTCATGTAGGCACCAACTTTTAGATGAGCTAATTGGGCCATTAGCACAAATTGCCACTTTCAAGGTTGTTCTTAAAAATGATCATAAAATTTAATTAGTGCAACCTTAGCCACAATCAAACTTCAGACCAGTTGTTTGAAGTTCGAACTGGTCTGAAATTCAAGCTACTGGCCTAACTTTAGACCACTCAAATTTAAAATACTGCATTTGAACTCTAGACCAGTGGTCTCCAAGTTGGAACTACTGCACTTGAACTTCACACTACTAATATGAAGTTCATATTTAACATTTACGCCCCATATGCAACGAATTATCTCACGACGTTCTGAACTCAGCTTATTTGTCACTTTAATTAGAAAACAACCGGTGTTTGTACGAAATTTCATGCCAAGAAGAAGAAGAATGCAATGTTTTAAGAAGCAGCACATGTAAAAGCGCTGTTATTGGATTTTCACATAGATCCATATCATGACACAAAATTATTTTTAGACTGATTTAAAGTTTAATGAAAATACCATTCTATTGGCTATTAATATAATCAATATTTTCTCTTAAGAATATTGTTAATATTTTATCAAAAGGTAAGTCATTGTTGAGGAAAAAAAAAATTGAGAAATTTTTTAATCTTACCAACCAATTACTAGAATAAAGAAAGCATTGCATCATCGCCATCTTGAATTGTGCTAAGGCCAATTATACCATGAATTCATGATGATAAAAAGCATGCCTTCCTTAGCTTTGCTAAAAGCATTATTCTTTCCTTTCTTCATCAATTTCTTTTTTTTTTTGTGTAAAAGTCAAAAGTAGATCACCCTATGAATTCCTTCTTAAAACCTTATCAATCACTGTCTTCGGACGGATTTGGACTGTCGATTTAATATGGACTTGTCTTTAATTCGGACCTAATATATGTGACAAAATTGAAAATGTGAATGTAATGTACTTAATTCACTCCAAAAGTACGAGATTAAAAGTTAGTACTTTCTATCTATGAATTCTATACAAAAACTTAGGCTAAAATTTAAATACATTCTAAAATAGCTAGCTGTTGTTAGGAACATTTTACTTATATATACTATATTATAAATTTATTTACCACTACTAGAGAAGTTATCACTTACTTACATTAGCATACACATTTTACTATTTATATACAAAATAATATATTAGACTCTAATTTTACCTGTTTTCTCTCCCTCTTCTTCCTTCTCCAAATTCAAACAATATTCAAACTAATTTAAGTCAGCGTCCATTCATTCTTTTTCTTCCTAAATTAGTGGCTTCACCTAATTGCATTACTAGTAAAGTTATGCACTTTAAGTCCGCCTCAGCTAATGAAAATAGAGTAATAGAGAACATTAATTGAAACTGAGCATTGTGTCTATATAGCATCAGATCAAATGATCCATCAGTAGGTATAAAAGGTATTGTGCGATCATTTTCAAACCAAGCCAGACGCACACACCTAAACATGCACACAAGTGGATCACTTAGAAAAATGACAGCTCTTAAAAACTTTGAACCTTTGGATTCGAAAATTAAATTGTGCGAACTTTTTGTTTGGATTGAGTGTTATTATAAATAATTGAAAATATTCTTTGGAGCTGGTATCTCAATTCTGAAAGATTTTGGTGAAGATTCGAGGTGGTTTTGGTTAAAATTTCAGATTGAAACTCGAAGAAGAAGACGTTTTAAACAAATTGTATATATTTTATATTTTGAGTATAAATATGGGATGCGAAATATAAACAATTAACATAATTGTATACAAATTGTATATAAATTGTACTTTTTGATAGAATTTCTGTACAAAAAATTGATTCAAGTTGTAGATAAATTATAGAGTGTGACCAAATTTGTATATTTAAAAACTTTAATTACATTCAATAAATAGAAAAACTTAGATAACTGAGTTAATAAATTTAAATTTTCATACATATACGAAAAAGTTCCTTATTTATATTTCCAAAATGGGATGTGAAATGGGCAGGTTGGAATATAGTTTTGGCAAGTTAAAACGGGTAAAGTTAATGAAGGAGTTGGCTTATAATATGTTCATGATTACGTGGGTAAAGCTCGAGACATGATGACATGGGACCGAAATCGAGGCAAAAGTCTCGTCGAGTCAGAATCTGGGGCATGACGCCCGTCCTTGAGAATTTTGAGGTCACGGTTCGGAATCGATCCTAGCCTTGAACGACTTCAAAGAATATTGTTGGGCAATCAAGCACGGCCAACAGCCATAATATCCGTGACCGGGTGGATATTACGGCGGGGATCTCGGCACGTATCGATGTAGAACCGACAATCAATTAGATAGAAGATTTTTTTTACCTTTTATAGTTATACTCAGAGTAGAATTCCCCAACTATTTAAAAGGTGGTCTGATAACTCGTTAAGGACATTGTAACACACATTTCAAAGGAATATACTATTATTTTCTCTGTTATTAGCTCTTTCTCTTGTTCATCAGTGCTGGCCATAGAGAGCCTGGATCGAGGGTGAATATTTCACTAAGACTGGAACTATACTCCTCGTGTGCTTTGAATCCATTTTATCTAATGTGACTTAATTTATCGTTTTGTATCAAATTAATCTGTGTATCCTTAAAATCACTTGCAACTTTTATTTGTTATCCGATTTAGAGGGTAAATAGTTTGGTTCCCACCGTAGGACTAAGAATAATAGTGTCTATTTGATACAAACTTCTATAACACACCCTATTTTACACTTGTTCTTTGAAGTGTCTCTAATTTCAGACCAAAGTTCAAAATGTCGAACTCCCAGTCAGCCCCTTTAAACGTGGATGTTGAGTCCAGCCACCACGGCGAGAACAACAATGCAGCACCCGGTAACACGGTGCCCCCTATCGATCTCAGTGGAGTTCTGATTGCGGATCTGATCGACGCTGGCTCGCATGTGGCCATCAATGCCAATTTGCCTAATGATCCTGAGAACAACGTCCTCAGGGGATCCCGATCGATTGCTCAAAATGCGTGCAACGGTGAGGGTGATGGGGTCAACTTGTGGGTGATTTTTGAAATGTTACAGGCTTAACAGACAGCGATAACCCAGTTGCAGAACCAAAGCGCCACGCCGAGCAGAATTGAGCCCGAGCCATCCCGAGAAGTCACTCGCAGAAATGAACCGGTCACAGAGAGGCCGAATGAAAATGAATCGGGGACCAACCCTGAGATCATAAAGATGCTCAAGGAGCTGACAAAACGGGTTGAATCGAGAGAGAAGAAAATCGAAGCAATGACAAAAAGGTGAAAACCTACAATTTCAGGGTCGACCAAATCCCAGGAGAACCGCCAATATTAAAAGGCCTGGATTCCAAGAAGTTTGTTCAAAAACCTTTTCCTCTAAGTGGAGCTCTAAAGCCAATCCCTACGAAGTTCCGCATGCCAGAGATTTCTAAGTACAACGAGACAACCGACCCAAATGAACATGTGACCTCCTACACGTGTGCCATCAAAGGGAACGACTTGGAGGATGATGAGATCGAGTCTGTCCTGTTGAAAAAGTTTGGGAAAACTCTGTCAAATGGAGCTATAATATGGTATCACAACCTACATCCTAATTCTATTGACTCTTTTGGTATGCTTGCAAATTCCTTCGTAAAAGCACACGTCGGGGCTATTAAGGTCGAGACCAGAAAGTCAGACATTTTCAAAGTAAAATAGAGGGATAATGAGATGCTCAGAGAAGTGTCCCGATTTTCAGTTGGAACGGATGGACCTGCCTCGGGTCGTGGATGATTGGGGTCGTTTAGGCCTTCACCCTAGGACTCTTTCTCGTTCCACAACATCGATCGCATGATCGATGCGACGGATGACCACAAGATCCCAGTTTTCTCGACGCCTATTCCGGGTATAACCAAATTTGGATGAAGTCGGGCGATCAAGAAAAATGCCCTTCATCACTAAGTACGGTACCTACTGTTATAGCGTAATTCCATTCAAACCATAAAGTACCGGTGCCACTTACCAACTCCTAGTAAATCGGATGTTCAAATAGCAAATAGGAAAATCAATTTAGGTTTATATTGATGATATGTTGGTTAAAGTCCCTACGAGTAGAGGACCATTTGAAGCATTTGCAGGAAACCTTCGACATATTGAAGAAATACAATATGAAGTTGAACCCAGAAAAATGTGCATTCGGAGTCGGATCTGGAAAATTTCTCGGATTTATGGTGTCCAACCTGGGATCGAAATCAATCCTGATAAAATTAAGGCCATAGAAAACATTATCGTAGTGGACAACGCCAAGGCCGTACAAAGGTTAACTGAACGCATAGCCGTTTTAGGTCAATTGAAGACGGAGAATAATTTCTCATTGACTCTGGAGTGTCAACAAGCCTTGGAGGAACTCAAACGGCATTTCTCGAGCCCACATGTTCTTCACACTCCGAAGGCAGACAAACAATTGTACCTATACTTAGCAGTATCCAAGGTGGAGGTAAGCGGAGTCCTGGTCCGGGAAGAAGAAGATACGCAATTTCCTATCTATTATGTTAGCAGAACTCTAGGGGAGGCCGAAACTAGGTATCCTCACCTAGAAAAATTGGCGCTCGCTTTGCTAAGTACCTCTAGAAAGCTAAAATCATACTTTCAATGCCACCCCATATGTGTTGTAACTACTTACCCTTTGAGGAACATAATTCATAAACCCGAGCTTTCGGGACGACTGACCAAATGGGCCGTGGAAATCAGCGAGTACGATATCGAATATTGACCCCGGACCGCTATCAAATCTCAAATTTTGGCAGACTTTCCGGCCGACTTTATGCCAGCCCTAAAACTCGAGGTCGAAAGAGAGCTATTTTTGAACTCAAGGACTTTTTCGCGAATCTGGAACCTCTTTACGGACGGTGCCTCGAACGCAAAGGGGTCCGGATGACAGGTAATGTAGTTACACAATCTAATATGACTGCAAAATGACTAACAACGAGGCCGAGTATGAGGCCATGATTGCAGGTCTCGAACTGGTTAAAGACTTGGGGGCAGAAGTGATCGAAGCTATGTGAGACTCCCTCCTTGTGGCGAACTAAAGTTAATGGGACGTTTGAAGTCTGAGAGGAGAGAATGCAAAGATACCTGGATAAACTGCAGGTAACGCTACACCGGTTCAAGGAGTGGACAACATGTACCTCGGGATCAAAACAGTGATGTCGATGCTCTTACTACTTGGGATCGTCGGTCGACGACCATGAGCTCAACTCGGGGACGGTCGTACAACTCATGAGATCGGTAGTGGAATAAGGTCACACCAAGATAAACTCAACAAGCCTAACCTGTGACTGGAGAAACAAATATATAGAGTATTTGAAGACCAAAAAACTTCCCCGGGCCCCTAAATAATCGAGGGCTTTGCGTACAAAGGCGGCCCAATTCAGCTTGTCCAAAGACGGTACCTTATTCAGGAGCTAGGATTGGGAGAATGTCATGAGGGAAGTCCACGAAGGCACCTACAAAAATCATTCGGGCACCGAATTATTAGTTCAAAAAATAATCAGAGTCGGCTACTATTGGATCGAAATGGAAAAAGACGCGAAGGATTTCGTACAAAAATGTGACAGATGTCAGAGGCACACTCCGATGATTCATCATCCCAGGGAGCTGCTACATTCAGTCTTGTCACCCTGGTCGTTCATGAAATGGGGGATGAACATCGCCAGCCACCTTCCATGGGCTCCTGGTAAGGCCCAATTTATATTATTTATGACTGACTATTTTCTAATTGGGTGGAAGCCCAGGCGTATGATAAAGTCAGGGAGAAGGAAGTCATTGATTTCATCTGGGACCACATAATATGCCAGTTCGGAATGCCGGTCGAGATAGTGTCCGACAATGGGAAGCAGTTCATAGGCAGCAAAGTAAGCAAGTTTTTTGAAGACCATAAGATCAAAAGATCCTATAAACACCCTATCACCCTAGTGGGAACGGGAAATCGGAGTCCACCAACAAAAACATACTCCAAAACCTCAAAAAGAGATTGACCGATGCCAAAGGAAAATGGAAAGAAATCTTGCCCGAAATCCTATGGGCATACCGTACCACCTCAAAGTCCAGTACCCGAGCCACCCCCGTTCTCATTGTTTTACAGCGTGTAATCTTTA
The DNA here is from genome assembly GCA_005239525.1 of Nicotiana knightiana. NCBI lineage: Eukaryota > Viridiplantae > Streptophyta > Magnoliopsida > Solanales > Solanaceae > Nicotiana > Nicotiana knightiana. The sequence continues at coordinate 4,646 of ML371634.1, read as the reverse complement.
ATACTGGTCAAAGTAGGATAACCTAGTCTAAGGTTCCGGTATGCGACCGAAGAAAACGACGACGCCATGAATACTAGCCTGGAATTGTTAAATGAAAGGCGCAAGGTTGCCCTCGTCTGGATGGCTGCCCAAAATAAACGAATTGAAAGTTATTACAATCGAAGAGCCAACCTTTGACACTTTGGTGTCGGGGACTTGGTATTAAGGAAGGTTATCTTGAGCACCCAGAACCCGAACAAGGGAAAGCTGGGGCCGAATTGGCAAGGTCTGTATCAAATTATCGAGATCACCGGAAAAGGATTGTTCAAATTTGGAGCAATGAACGGTGAGTGACTATCGAACAACTGGAACATAACTCACTTGAAACGATATTACTGCAAAGGTACGACCCCATTAATTTCTTTTCTTTACATATTGGACTAACGCTTGCAGGTAACGGTCAAGGAATGATAAAACTTTTAGGCCTGAAAGCACACGTTGCACACTTTTTTCCTTGAACCGATTTTGTCCCAAATGGGTTTTCCGGCTCGTTTTTTAACAACGCAACTAGATAGTGCTAACTTAGAATCGAAGACCGGCTATGAACTGGTGTCAAAGATCATGTCAACAGTATATGAGGCTTCTCTAAAGTTCGACCTCGAATACTGAGGGGCATCACCCTCCCATAATGATTTTAGCAAGAAAAGAAACTTTTTGCTTGAACAATCTAGGCTCGGTGGATAAGATTTTTTATAAGGGCCAAACGGTCAAATGAACCGTGACCACATAGACCACCCAAGCCATAATAAAAAGATTGAACACATTTGAAACTTTGTATATTGCGCGCAGAAATGAAAGAAAGTTTCTACCTTGCAGATACATACTTTGCCTCTTAAAAAATTATTGTATGTTGTACCTTAGGACATCGGGCCCAAGGGCCACCTCAGTCCGAATTCAAGAGATCACCCCTGCTCAGGGACTATCATCATGGGCAAGCCCGTACAGCTCGGGCTACGAACCCGGGGGCACAAAACCTATTAGGCAATGCCCGAACATCAAAGGTTATGGCCATCTCTATTTGAGGACTATTGTCCCGGACAAGCCCGGATGGCTCGGGGTAATAATCCCATTAGGCAACACCCGATCTTAAAAGGCTGCGGCCGTCCTAGAATGGCTCAGAGACATCCGAGATCTGTAACCAAAATACAAGGCCTTCAAAATTTCTAAACCGGTTCAAAGGCTACCCTCGACAAAATTATAAAAAAATTCTAAATGAATATTTCGGGGAATCATGAGTTATAAGCAAAATAATACCGAAAACAAACAATGTTCAAACCTCTGAATAACATCTAATTATTACGTGCTAAGGCATCCGAAATCTTTGCAATCATAAAGAAAAAAGAAACAAGCTTGAAAGTTGCCGAAGGGAAAAAGCCTTATATATACGTAAATTTTTCCAAAGGCTAAACGGCCTCAAGAAATTGCAAAAGTACAAAAATTACAAGGCACCTAAGAAGAATGATCCTCATCGGAGCCCGCGTCATCATCGGGGTTTTCTCTGCCCCCGGATCCGCCAGAACCCTTGGAGTCTTTTTCGTTCTCGGGATATGCCAACTTCTTGGCCTCGGCCTCGAGCCCCTTAACAATTTTGATCTTGGCCGATAAATCAAAACCTCGAGCGTGAACCTCCTCGAGATCCTCCCTTTAGGACTACCACTTCACATATTCAATAATGTCTTTTAGGCGGTCCTGGGCTGCCTCAACATCGGCTTTGTACTGGGCCACCATCTCATCGACATCGGCCTTGGCTGTTTCAGGCACTGACTTGGTCGCTTTAAGCTCCTTGGCGAGGGTTTCCCGATCGGCAACAGCCAAGCTCAGTTGAGACTGGAGATCCTCAATTAGGATTGTGCCTCAGCCTTCTCCCTCATCGCTCGAAGTTGAGCCTCCGCAAGGTCAATTGTGCCCGGGCAGTCTCCTTCTCCGAGGCCAAACGATCCATCTTTCCCTTCCATGCTTCGACCTCGACTTTGATTACATCCATTTCGGCTCGGAGTTAGTCGATCCAATCAAGATTCTCTTGGACCTGCGGGTTCTGACCGTTAGTCACTATGTCTAGCTCTTCATCACTAACTTAAAAGATTTTTACCTTTTCCACCAGGTCAGCGTGTTCTTTTTAAGACGCATCCAGCTCAGCTCGAAGGCTCTTGACCTCTCCCTCATGTTGTTCGCTAAGAAGCTTATACATATCTCTCTTCTCATAAAGCTCTTTACCTCAACCTCCAGCTGGCTCAACTCATCTCGATACTGCAGGAAGGTCTCGTGATCAAGATCTGAGGCCTGTAAATAAGAGAAATGATATTAGGATCGTCGAGAACTAAAAATTGAAAAACAAAAAAGTTGGTAACACCTTACCTCGCTTGGTGCCTGTTGTGCTTCATTGAACAGGAATTGGGCATCACCTCATTCATCTTTTCCTGATCTTCATCAGTTACCAAATATCGGAAGTATCTAGCTACGACGACGGGGTCGAAAATAAATCGAGCATCTTCTAGAATGGTAATGATGATTGATCGCTTCCGGCGGTGCTCAGGGCCGGGAATCGATTGACCAACCTCAGGCTCGAGTTTGACCTACCAGCCTCCAAAGAAGAACCTTTTCTCGGTACCTCTAAGTCGCCCAACCCGATAAAATCTTCTGGGACGGATGAGTCTATTCCATAAAAAAATCCCCAGATGGGATCATCCGCTCCATGGGCCCCTTTGTGACATCGCTCATTCGTCGTTCGGGCTTCATCGAACATTGATTCCATGAATGAAGGTGATCCCGAGATGTCTATAACACTGGGTGGGGCAGGACCGATATCTCGCGAATCCTCGGCCCTTACCTCGGCATCAACCTCGCAAATTTGAGGGGGATCAGCTTCAGCCGTTTCCCCCTCGGCTTCCACCCGTTCCTCGGGGACAGATGACACATGGGCCATGAATATGTCGTCCTCCTCAGGCTCTTCTCTGAGCAGGAGGAGTGATACTGATTCAAGCACTCGGGAGCTGGAGGTTTTCTTTGGCTTACGGACCAGCCTTCTTCTCGTTTTGTTTTTCTCCGAGCTTGGTGAACTCGGGGCTCTTTTTCTTTTTTTCTCCGTTGTTGTGGCCCCGGGCTATCCTGAAGCGGAAGAACCGGCAGGTAAGTCCTCGTCCCCAACAGAGGGCCTAAGCTCGACGTTCTTGGGCAAGCCTACAAAAAGGGAAGTAGGTAAAAAGTAATAAGAACACAATGTTGGGAGAAGAAGACTAACACAACCTTCTTGGTAAAAGTTTTACCATGAGAACAGGCCTCCCAACAGCCCTTCAAGAGTTTGTGCCATGAGCGTTCGGAGTAGGGCATCAGTGAGACGATACCTTCGACCTACTCCTTGAGTCGAGGAACAACATTTGGGACTCGGGCGACAACTGCACCACCACGACTGCCAATGAGAAAAAGAGGGATGGAACACGGAATCAACATTCGAGGGAAAGTTTTACTTACGCGATGTATTCCACTTCTTCGGGAATGGCATGAATTCTGCCGAGATCAAATTCGAGGTCCTCACCTGGATAAAAATGACCCTGCCAGCCTCGGTCCCGGTCCTTGTCGATACTCAAAAATAGGGCTTTACTGACCCGACGAATAAACTTTATCAGTCCCTCCCGAAAAATTTAAGGACTGTATAAGCGGAGTATATGATTGATAGTGAAGATGCATGAATCGATATTTCGCCGAGACATACCTCGTACCTATTGCAAAAGTTTATAATAACCGGATCCACCGGGCCCAACATAAAGGGATAATTGTAGACACTTAGGTATCCCTCAACATGTGTAGTAATGGCCTCCTCTGATTTGGGTACCACTACGTCTTTATCGTCCTAGTTACAGTCCTTTCGGACTAAGGGGAGATCATCTTCGGTGATCGAGCAAATAAACCTCGATGCCTCCTCAAACCTTCATCCGGAGGGTTTCTCGACCTTGGAGTCATCAGAAATCGAACAACCTCCGGGAATGAACATCTTCAAGGGAGGTTCGGGAGCCGGTTCATCGATGGCCACGCTAGCAGCGGATCTCCCGAGGTCGACCACATCGAAAGTGTTCTCATTTGTTCAGGCAGCCGCTTGGGAGGTAGAAGTAACCTTTTGGGGAACAAATTTTGAGGTTTTGGCCATTGTTCTAAAAAAAAGCTTGAAGAAGATGGAAAAAAGTTGAAAACTGGAGTCTCAAATAAATTGGCTTGAGTGAATGCTGAGCAAAAATCTCAAAGGATCCTCGAATATCGGAGCTAAAAATGCTAGAATGTGAAATAAAGTAGTGAAATCGTGAGGGTACGAAGGTATACAGTTTAACACAAAGTAAAAAATGAACGAAAGAGGGGTTATTTATTGGGGTTCGACTACTTTTCGCGTCTAGGGACAGCTGATGCGAGACTAAATTGCATAGTTTAACATGTGATATACCTTACATTTTATGCGCATTAATGATAAAATTACACTTGTTATGTGCTTAATGGAGTTATTTCATGTGTAGGTGAAGTGGAGAGGGAAACGGGGCTAAAAGGATGCAAATACGTCAAAAAATATGCGAAAGGAGGCACTCGGGCGATAGCCGGGCGACAGAGCCAAACAGCCTGCCCTA